>JAOTRA010064542.1:0-15306 GCA_026260255.1 Pseudolaguvia tuberculata | reverse complement strand
CACACACACACACACACACACACACACACACACACACACACACACACACACACACACACACACACACACATCCATACTTACACATACATACACACACACACACACACATACACACACACCAATTATTGAGAGCAGCTGATAGTCTGCAGGATCAGCAGACAGGCCGCAGAGGTCATCATCAGCTCCGTAGAAGGAGCCATCACTGCTCTGTTACACACACACACACACACACACACACACACACACACACACACACACACACACCATTTGTATTTCAGTTGTTAGTATATCACCAAAATGAATAAAGTATAAATGTGTGTTTGTGTGTGTGAGTGTGTGTGTGTGTAACAGAGCAGTGTTTCCTCACCATGTATGAGCCGCTGATGTCCTCATACTGGTCCTCACAGCTGATTGGTTGGACCTGAGAGTGGCTAGAGAGACAGGAACAGTCCTGAGAGGAAGACAAAACACAGTCTAATGTCTTAATATCAAGTGTAGGACATCATTCCACATCCTGTTTCTCTAGCAGGGACACTGTTGGTGTTCTCCATATGTCCTGAGTATCCATTAGCTGTCTTCTGATTGTACACTTACCTCTGAATGTCTTTGTCCATTAACTGTCTTTTTATGTGGACTATTCTATATGCAAACTGTCAACAAACAGAACTGTCTTCTGAGTGTCTACTAGAGAACTCTACTGAATGTCCACCAAGTTCCTAAGTGTTCACTAACAGTCTTCTGAATGTCTACCTGTGTTTCCTGAGTGTCCACTAACTGTCTTCTGAATGTCCATTAGCAGTCTTCTGAATGTCCACAAAGTGTTTCCTAAGTGCCCACTAACTGTCTTATGAATGTCCACCAAGAAGTGATTCCTAAGTGTCCACTAACTGTCTTCTGAATGTCCACCAAGTGTTTCCTAAGTGTCCACTAACTGTCTTCTGAATGTCCACCAAGTGTTTCCTAAGTGTCCACTAACTGTCTTCTAAATGTCCACTAAGTGTTTATGAACAGCAGACGGAGGTCTCCATACACGGATAAAACCTGCGAGGAAAACATGCTGCAAACGAGTCTGATGAGTCCACAGAGACACAATCGAGACACTGAGATTAATGAGGACATTTATTCCCCTGAAATCTGAAGAAACTGGGACATACAACAATTTCAGCAGGAGAACCAGGAGAAGTTGGGGAAGAGAACAAGACAAAAAAGATGAAGAAGAGAAGTGGAAGAATAGGAGGAAGAAGAATATGTAGGAGAAGATGAAGAGGAAAAACGAGAAGAGGAAGAATATGAAGAAAAAAGAAGAATGTCTTTACCAAGAAGGACATGAGGTGTGTGTGATGTCCTGTGGTGATGACGTGTGTTCATCTGATTTCCACTGCCAACGTTCACAGGCTGAAAGAGCAGAAGAAGAAAAGAAGAAAAAAACCCAACAGGTGTTATTCAGTTACACACACACTCCAGTCATACTGTTTCATCAAAAGTCTTCAGCTCTGTGTGTGTGTGTGTGTGTGTGTCTGTGTGTGTGTGTGTGTGTGTGTGGGAAAGGGGTCCACAAACTTTTGGCCATCCAACGGTACAGATGTTCTGGTGTCCCAGTACTCCTCTGAAATCAATCTATCTATCTATCAATCTAGCTATCTAACTGGACGGACGGACGGACGGACGGACGGACAGACAGACAGACAGACAGACAGACAGAACCACTGACCAACAGCCTCATTCTATTTCAACCTATTTAACTCTCACTCTCTCTCTCTCTCTCTCTCTCTCTCTCTCCATCTCCTTCCATCTCTCTCTCCATGTCTCTTTCCATCTCTCTCTCTCTCTCTCTCTCTCTCTCTCATTCTCACACACACTCACCATGCGTGGTCTGGCTTGTAGAATCCAGATAACGGATACAACATAAAGGCAGCTTGTGTGTATGTGTGTGTATGTGTGTGTGTGTGTGTGTGCATGACAAACTGAGAGGAAGCAGATCTATAATGCGGGTACGACTTTTTAATAATATCAGAAAAACACAAAGTGAAACCAATCACGAGCGAACACAAACGGGGAGAGACTGCTAACTAATAAGTACGAGGTATTTACCGATCGCCGTCAGAATAACAAAAGGTCCTCAGCGGGCACCACATACTTAACTTATCGACGTTAAGCTCTCTCATACGAAGCTCGTTGGGTTATCAGTCACAAAACAATAGTATCACAAAAACAATAACTTATATAATGTGTCATCGTCCTGGAACAATTTGGTTTCCAGGACGACGACGCTATGGGAGGGGGTGTGGCCTAGTCTGCTTCCTTACATCACCTCCCCCTCTAAAGGACGCCTCCTGGCGTCCACTAGTGCAAACAAAAATGAAAACACCCTACCTGGTCAGGACGAGGCTTCCAGGCCTCCACAAGGACGAAACGTGGCTCTCTAGCCTCCAACGCAGAAACCTCGGTGGGTGCTACAGGGGACAAAGAAGGGGTCACTGAAGGGGACCCTGAAGAGGACACTAAAGGGAGTGAAGGCGACTCGACGGGGAGTGAAGGACACTCGACAGAGAACGAAGGAGACTCGACGGGGAGCAAAGGAGTCTCGACAGGGAGCAAAGGAGTCTCGACGGGGAGTGAAGGACACTCGACGGGGAGCGAAGGAGCCTCGACGGGGAGGAAAGGAGACTCGACGGGGAGCGAAGGGGACTCTGAAGGGAACAAAGGGGACTCTGAAGCGACCAAAGAAGACTCAAGAACAAACAAAGACGAGAGTTGACGAAGACGAGGACTCAGAGGGCTCTGCCTTAGGCGCAAAGGGCTCTGGTGCAGACGCAGAGGGCTCTGGTGCAGCAGGCGTAGAGGGCTCTGGTGCAGACAAAGACGAAACCTCAGGTGCAGGCGAAGGCGAAACCTCAGGTGCAGCCGAAGACAAAACCTCAGGAGCAGGCGAAACCAAAACTTCAGGTGCAGTCAAAGACGAAACCTTAGGTGCAGCTGAAGACGACGATGAGGACTCCTGTCCGACCTTCCCTGGCCGAGGGTGACCCTTTGACTGTCCGGATAATCCTGCTCGTCTATGGAGCCCCAGCTGCGTATTGAGCACGTGAGACCTCAGGCGGGGTCGTGGCTCAAAGGTAGCCTCCACAACCTCGAAGGGACCACTGTAGCAATCCTTGACCACCAGGCAGGTGCTCCTCTACCTGGATGGACAGAACATAGACTTCCCTAACAAACAGGGTGTAGGCGTCCTCCATGCAGCCGTGTATCGGGGCCGCCTTAACCAGAGTGACTTCCTCCTCAGTGTCGGGGGTAAACACACTAAATAACTGAGTAAGGAGGAAGTCGACATAGTAGCTGAGACGCGGATTTATCTCCCAAGCCGCGGACACAGCGTCTAGTGCTTTACCGCCCAAACACAAAAACACGAACGTGCACTTCTTGCGGGACATGGGGAAAGCATGCGGAAAACTTTGTGGGGAAAGCGTGCGGGAAAATAATTCCGGCATTGTGCTACGAATGGAGCGCACGTCACTGGATCTCCATTGAATTGATCAGTCAGTTCTGCCGGCAACGGCGTGACTAACCCGCGCGCAGGCAGCGGGGCTAGCGTGGGTGCTAAAGACGAGAGGAAGCCCCACTGAGCGTGTACCACTGGATCCTTGTTAGGTGAGTTATTCTGTGACAAACTGAGAGGAAGCGGATCTATAATGCGGGTACGATTTATTAATAATATCAGAAAAACACAAAGTGAAACCAAACACGAGCGCAAACAAACTGGGAGAGACTGCTAACTAATAAGAATTTTAATAGGTATTTACCGAGCGCCTTCAGAATAACAAAAGATCCTCAGCGGGTACCACAAACTTAACTGATTGACGTCAGAGTAATCAACATCCATATGCAGCTCTTTCATACAAAGCTTGTCGGGTTGTCAGTCCGATCACAAAAACAATAACTCGCGACGCGCATATCGGTGCATCGCCTTATATAATGCGTCATCGTCCTGGAACCATTTGGTTTCCAGGACGACGACGCTACGGGAGGGGGTGTGGCCTAGTCTGCTTCCTTACAATATATATATATATATATATGTATATATAAAGCATGTAAAATATGAAATAAGAAAATAATAAAAGTGCCTTGAAATAAAATGTCTTTGCAACATAATAGTTTAAATGTGGCAAATGAAAGGCTAAAACAGGAGACTAATAAATAACAAAAAATATTTTTGATTAATTATCTGTCTCTGTAACGCAGACACTGAGACCAGATCCATTTTGCAGGTAACACTTGTTTAATAAGCCAATAGCACGAAACAAAACCAAAACACGGGTTTAAAACCGAGACTTAAGTGAAACAAAACACTAGCTTACTCTGAAGCGATCACCGGAAGTATACATCAAGACCTCGAGGCACACAGTCCAACATTAGGCGTATAAACAAATAGCAAGCACAAACATACGGTAGCAACAACAACGCAGTGGCGCGTCGCCTTAAGTATTATGTAATCGCCCCGGCGACAAATCCAGGACGATGATGCTAAACACGGGGGAGAGGCTTAGTCGGACTCCTTACATAGCCTCCTGGCGTCCCCTAGGGTCACGCCCTAGGAACCAGGCAAAATAAAATAAACGCAGCGCAATCAAAGGCAACACATCATAGTAAACAAACAAGACAACCTTCACAAAATCGGACCAGATCATACACTGACTACAGGCGGGCCTGGAAACACAGAGAGCGCAGGTGGGCCTGGAAAACACAAAAAGCACAGGCTGGAATATAAATAAACAGAACGTAATGAATAAAAACACCAACAGGAACTGGACAGAAACATAAAACCAACCCGAGGCGAGAGACAGACACAGGAACAGCGGAGAGAATTGTAAAATACTAGAGCTGAGACAGGTAAACAGCAAATACCGAAACAAAGGATCATTGACGAAACGGGAGGTCCTGGACCCTGTACAGTGTAAACCTCACACAGCAGTGGGGAATCAGGTACACAAACAGAAGTTAAATAATCTAGGTTGGAGGAGGCAATACAAACAGTACCTGCACACTGCGTATCACAGCAGTCAAAAGTCTCTACTGACGGGCTGACACAAGTTATTGTCCCTACAGGCTTAGATAAGCAGTTCACATAATCAGTAGGCGAAACTGAATCATTCTTAGTTTCCAAACAACAAACAGAGTCTAACCTATCCTCCTCAGAGGTACAAACATACATGTACTCCTCAGGCTCAGTAGGATCAGAACAATCCACATACAGAACTGACGGTACTGAAGCTACCGAGGATGAGGCAGAAGCCGTAGCTGAGGATGGCAAGATCTCTGAGGGCGTCTCTGAAGACGTAGCTGAAGACGGCGACGATGCAGAGGGCTTTGCCACGAGAGACCTCAAGCATGGTCTTCACCCAGACATAGCCACAGGCACCTTAACAGGGCCACGGACAGGCAGAAACCGTCCTCAATGTATCCATGTATCCTGGCTGCCTTGACCAGCGGAACCTCGTACTCCGTGTCACGAGTAAATACGTTGAGCAGCTGCGCAAGAAGAAAGTCTGAGCCAAGGCGCGGGTTTACATCCCAAGACACAGATACCGCAGCTAGCGCATTACCTCATAAACACAAAAATACAAATGTGCACTTACTGCAGGGCGTAGGAGAAATTTAAAAAAATATTTTGGCATTGCCAAACAAACTGAGCGTAGATCACTGGATCCCCGTTAAACCTGTCAGGTAACACTTCCGGAGATGGTGCTCTCGGCGGGACTAGCTCGCATGCTAACAGTGCAGCTAGCAGGGATGCTACACCGGCGATAACCAGTTCCACTGAACGTGTACCGCTGGATCCCTATTAGGCGGATTATAATGTAACACAGACACTGAGATCGGATCCATTTGCAGGTAACACTTGTTTATTAAGCCAATAACACAAAATGAAAACAAAACACAGGTAATAATTAACCGAGACTCTGAAGTTCACCGGAAGTATACATCAAGACCTCGAGGCACACAGTACAACATTAGGCGTATGAACAAAAAGCAAGCACGAAAAAAAACAGTAGAAACAACAATAATCCACGACGAGCGCAGTGTAGCGTCGCCTTAAGTATTATGTCATCGCCCTGGTGACAAATGAGGGGGAGGGGCTTAGTCGGATTCCTTACACAGTCAAGGGCACAATTTAAAAATGATGTTAATGAAACTTCAATACAGTATCCTTATCGAAGAAACATTTTATCAAATGATTATCGCACATATAGGATGTTTTGGAGACAAGGTGAGGAAGCCTAGGTTGAGATGGTTTGGTGAATGGTTAAGGTGCCGAGTTGTTGATCGGTAGACCTGGAAAACCTGAGTTCAAGCCTCACCACCGCAAAGAAAGACCTAGGCTCAAGTCCGCGACTGTTGGGTCCTTGACCCTTAACACCCCAGCTTATTAAGCTGGGATATGCGAAAACAAAAATTCACTATATGTTGTACTCTGTATCATGTATGTGACAAAATTTAATCCTTTTTCTTTTCCTTAATCTTCACAGTGACACGTGAGAACCGATTTGGGATTCGGATCTTGAAGGGCAAATGTGGTGGCGTAGTGGTTAGCATGGTCGCCTAACAACAAGAATGTCCAGTTTTTGATTCTCAGACAAGAGGCCCTTCTTTGCAGACCTTGCATGTTCTCGCGCTTGCATCGGTTTCCACCAGGTTCTCCGGTTTCCTCCTACAGTCCAAAAACATGTACATTAGGTCGATTGGTGAGTGGTAGTTCATCTATGTGTGGCCCTGAGACGGATTGGAGGCCTGTCCAGAGTATACCCCTGCCTCTCTCCCTATGTGTGCTAGGTTAGGCTCCAGCAGACCCCTGTGACCCCGAATTGGGAATAAGCGGGTAAGAAGAATGAAGAATCTTCTCCTTTCGCCTGCTCTTCAACACACTACCCTGTGCTCTACATCTGCCTCTTTCACCCCAACTATCTGCATGTTTTTAACATCCATTAACCTCCTCCTTGGTCTTCCTCTTTTCCTCCCACCCGGCACCACTATCCTCAGCAGACCCCCATGAGCAATATCAATGAAAGAATGATTGAATGAATGTCATCGAACAGTAATGATGATTATATAAATGCACTGTCCCAAAGTGCGCTGAGATAGGTTCCAGCAGACCCCTATTAACCCAAACTAGTAAATTAGCGGGTTAGAAGATGAATGAATGAATGAATTATCAAGATCCTGTGTTAAGTTCTGTTGATCTGCTGTAGAGTGCAGTTGGTTCTGATCTTTGGGCTTCGGGTCATGGAGGGAAAACAGCCTCCTGCTTCTGAGCAAAGTTTCTCAATGAACACACAGAAATGAGAGACGATACAGAGACAGCAAGAGATAACAGCTCGTTAAACATTAGCGCAGGATGTTTCATCACCTTGTTGCCAAAATCAACACAAACGCACTGGAAATGCAGAGGCTGTTCATATAGACGTCACTTCCCAAACGGTGTTCGTGGATGGGGTTTTGTTCTGATCTTTGTTTTTTTTGCTCACAAGGTTTATTCATTTGTTCATTCATCATCTAACCCGCTTATTTGAGGACACAGGGGTCTCAGTGCACATAGGGCGAACCGCAGAGGTACACCCTGGACAGATCACCAGTCCATTGCAGGCCCACACATAGACAAGCAACCACACACAGTCCCACTCATTTCCCACTCCCATTTTTGAATCACCAATCAACCTAATGTACTTTTTGGACTGTGGTGGAAACAGGATTGCCCAGAGAAAACCCATGCAAGTTAAACATGCAAACCCAGGAATCAAACCCAGGATCTTGCTAACTACACCAGTGATTTACAAGGCAATTGATATTCTTTTATGTATCAGTTACTTTAGTTACTATTATAAATAAAGTTTATACTTACTGGCAAGCTGTATAGTGACGCTGCGGCTGGTCAGCCTCCCGAAGGAGTTTTTGCTCAGACAGCTGTAAGCTCCTTCCAGTCCCACTAAAGCTTTTCCATCAGTAAGTGAAGGCAGGAGCAGCAGAGAGCCGTTAGAAAGCAGGCGGACTGTTTCGCTCTCACGCAGCACCAACCCATCCTTCAGCCAAGTGAGGTTCTGTGGGTTCTCTGTGATCCCCAGGTGGCAGTCTAGAAGCAAAGGCTGAGGAGGCTCCAGAACCACATGAACAGGACCAGCACCACAGCTCAGTTCCACAGACATGGGATTTTCTGTAAAGAGAAAAAAATTAATATAGCAAAATATGACACTGTTTTTATTGTAACTATTTAACACATCTCAGTTGAGAATTGCTTGGGTTTACACATTGTTGCTATGGTAACCAGTTATTGACAAAAAATTGCAGCATGGGGTTTTAAACCTTACTTGTGATTGTCAATGTTACTGGTATAAAGGTAGTGTCAAACCCTGTCCTCCCAATCGCAACCCCTCAACATCCCAACACAGATCAGCAGGACAAAGTGGTAGGGCAGTGGTTAAGGTGTTGGACTGCTAATAAGAAGAGCGAGTTTGATTCCCAGAGCCACCAATTTGCCTCTGCTGGGCTTCCAAACAGGGCTCCTAAACCATCAACTGCTTTATTGTATAAAACAGACACTCCGGTTAAGGACGTATTTTAAATGCAGCAAATGAATCAGAATAATATTGTGAGATGTTTGTGTTAATAAATGCATAAAGTAAAAAAAAAACTCTAAGATCAAAGAGAGAGAGAGAGAGAGAGAGAGAGAGAGAGAGAGAGAGAAAAAAAAAGATAGAAAGAATGAGAGACCAAACAAGACTGAGAGAGACCAATAAGCCCCTCCCACTTTTGCTGCATCACTCGCTTGCAGGCTCGGCTTTTGATTGATGACGTATTATTTATTCTCGCCGCTGACTACATACGGATTAGTCTTGTTTGTCTGACTTCCTGATTTTCAATATCCTCGTTTGCGTCCTATTTTTGTAAGTGATCGCGATTCTGTTCATGTTTGGTTTTTTGGCATTTCTGTTTAAATCAAAGTGTCTCTGCAACATGGATCCGTCTTACTCGATTAACGCACCGTCACATTATAATCTGCCCACAAATTACTACAAATTACTGTATCCAGTAATTCTGCTTAAATTAGAAAGTTTAAATTCTCAGTTAGCTGAGTTAGCAGTTGCTTCGTCTGCCATGTGGTCTCTGGGTGTGAACCAACTCTTCGCCGCGGTTTACTTGCAAGCAAAAACAGTTGGATTCCCTTGCACACTTGAGCCCGGTTATCCCTGAAAGGTTTGATGGCGACGCAGAAATGTGCATTAAGTTTGTGTGAGACTGTAGTGCATACATTAAGGCGCATCCGCATTTATTCCCAACGTCTCACTGAAAGTGTGTGTTTGTGTGTATGCGGCTTTGCGACAGTGCTTTATCGGTGGTAGCCGGCGCATAGAATTTAAACCTGTGCCTCTGTACGGATGTGGATTATTGCTTTGCCCAGACAGCGGATAAAATACACTAGGTAAAGGTGAAGAGATTGTCTGAGCCCTGTTTTACTGAGGATTACCTAGGTGCGGAGTATTACAGCGGTGCAGTAGAGGTGTATACTACCCCTGTGTGGAGACCTAATTTGAGGTCTCATGTAGCAGACCTTCAGTTGGGGTCAACTAGGGTAGCTGGGTTACCCAAACCTCAGATTGGTCATGCCTCGTTCGCGAGCCCCAGGACGTCCATGCCTCATCTGCCGAGCTCAGGACGCCCAGTTTCAGTTCGCTCCAACCACGTCACTCTAGCCTCGTCAGCGGCAACCCACATCGCTCCAGCATTGTCACTGTCGACCCTTGTCACTCCACCCTTGTCAGTGGAGTTTCCTCCTGTCCTCATTGAGCCTGAGGAGTCTCCTTCTTTCCCGGCGAAGCCCAAGGAGTTTTGCAAAGTACCATATGAGAATTATGAGCATGTTTGTAACACAGAGGAATTTGTGCTTGACTATGTTATGGAGTGTAATGTTTCTGACATGTCTGTAGAAAATATTGTTGCGCCTGTTTATTCTTAGGAGATTCTTACTTTTTCTGTTTCAACTGAGAAGCATTTTATTGTTTCAAAGATGTCAGTGGAGACATTGAACTGCTCCACCTCTCCAGTTCAGAAGTTTGACTTTTCCATTCTGCCCAAAGAGGTTATAGACTCCGTTTCTTTCCCAAATATGGGTATATTGTACAACATACATGGACGTGGACCTCCGGTCTTTGCTTCTGTTTTTGCCACTCGCTGTTCTAGTTTACATTTATTTCAGTTTTTGTCTGTCTCAATCTCAATTCTTTTTTGTTTTTCTGCCACCTGTTTTTCTATTTACCTGTCTCTGCTACTGCATTTTCTCTCCGCTTCCATTCGCGTGCCTAGATAATTTTGTTTCTTTTGTTACATTTGTTTGTTCCTGTCCCAGTCCCAGATTAAGTCTTCTTCACAGTTCCTTATCCTATCCCTGTCTTGGCTCAAGTTCTCTTCCCCGCCTGAGTTTGTTTCCTTTCCTGTTTCTGGTCATTTTGTTTATATATTATGTCTGTGTTCTTTTCACTGCTCCAGTTTCGTTCTGTCACATTCCAGGATTTTTTCTTCACCTATGTTCACTTCTGTGTCTCCATCTCCACTCCTGTTTTCGCACCTGTTATTCTTATTTTCATAGCTTTGTCTGTCTCTAGTCTGGTTTGTTTCTGTTTCAACCTCTGTTCAGGTCTGTTTAGTTAGTTTCTATCCCCGCTCTGGTAAGTTTCAGCTCACTTCTCTGTTCCCGCTTGTCTATGTTCCTGTGTTTCCATCTCTCTGTCTTAGTTCTAGTGGAATGTCCGCGTGTTGTTCCTGGTTACCTTTGGCCTCTGGTTGCTTCTGGTTGTTTACTGTTTGTTTGCTTTTGATTTCATTTGCATCTGTCTTTGATAAGGCTTTTCCTCTGCCAATCTGTCACAGTTCCTTATGTCTCTGACTCAGTTCCTCTCTTTGGTTCTCTTTGTGATCTGTTCCCGTTTCTGTCACAGTACCATTTTTTAGCTTTGTTGGTTCGCTCCGTTCTGTCATTGTCTTTATGTGGTTCCTGTTTGTCTCTGCTTCGATCGGTCTCTGTCTCGTCTGCTATTCCTGTGTTGATGCCCCTGTCTATCTCTGTTTTTCTCTCTGTTCCGGTCAGTTCCTGTTCCAGCCCCAGTCTGTGCTCATGTCCAGTTCCTGCATTTATTTCTGCCTCTGTCCACTTTAGTTTCTTTCCATTTTGCCATTCCTTGTTTTGTTTTGGTTACTGCACTTTCTCTCTCTCTCTCTCTTTTCCAGACTCTGGCCCTTTCCTCGTTTCAGTCTTCTTCATTGTTCCGACCTTGCCTGCTTCCTGGATTCATTCCAATTTCCACCCTACTGTTTTCTTTGTTACCATTTGCTTTCTGGCTTCTGGTCGCTTTCTATTTTGGGGAGCGTTGTCTTTCCCTGTGTGTAATTGCAAGATTTCTGCTCCTGTGCGTACACGTTCTCAGTTCCTGTGCATGCATGCCTGTCTGTGTCTAGGCCCGCCTGTTTGTGTCCCGGCCCACCTGTCTGTTTTCAGGCCCCCCTGTCTGTGTCCAGGCCCGCTTGTCTGTGTGTTTTGTATATTTAGGTTTGTTTTATATTCCATGTTTGTTTGCTATGTTTAAGGTTTGTTGGTTTTGTTTGTATTTTTTGTTTTTTGATTTTGCACTTTTCCTAGGGCGTTGTCCTAGGGGCTTGTCCTAAGCAAAAAAAATGACTACACTCCTCCCACTCTTGTTGCATCCCTTGCTTGCACGCAGGCTGTGCTTTTGATCGACGTAATATTTAAGTTGACGTCCCGCTGACTACGGGCGGATTACTCTGTTTATTATGTACACGTGAGTCTTTATGCTTTATCATTCATGTTTCTCTGATTAGTCTTGTTTGTCTGACTTCCTGCTTTTCAGTATCCCTGCTCGTGTTCTATTTATGTAAGTGATCACAATTCTGTTTATGTTTAGTTGTTTCGCGTTTCTGTTTAAATAAAAGTGTATCTGTAACATGGATCTGGCTTACTTGATTAACGCACTGCTACAGAGAGAGAGAGAGAGAGAGAGAGAGAGAGAGAGAGAGAGAGAGAGAGAGACAGGGTATCATCAGCATCAGTGATTCATGGTTTGCGCCACAACATTTAATTCTAATCAGGACTGAAACACTCTATAATGTCTAGTACCATAAGAAAGATCCTGTCCTGTAGAGGGCCTGTGGTTAAAATTTGTAGACTGTCATAAAGCAGGAATTCAACAAACAAGAACAAAAGAACAAAACCGATACTATTTTTATGAGGATACACACATACTTCATGCCCACTTAACCTAACATACGTGTTTTTTGACTGTGGGAGGAAACCGGAGAACCAAGAGAAACCCACATTAATACTGGGAGAATATGCAATCCCCACACTGAAAGACCCCTGCCCAGGAATCAAACCCAGGATCTCCTTGTCTTCTTCTGGAAACTAAAACTGAATAGTACCTACCCAAAGGGCCACCAGGGATTTTGACAACCCTGCATCAGTATGGATTAGGCAGTTCTGAAGAGTAGGAGTCAGAATCTCTGATAATTTATGAAACAAAATGTATAGGTGTAAGGACAGATCATATCCCTCTAGTTTCATTCCACTCTCATGACTGAAAATGTTTTTAGAATGTCGCTATCTGATCTGTCTGAACATTTGACCCGTTCACCTTGTCATCATTCCTTAAAATGATTAGCAAAAGTAACATAAAGCTATGATTATTAATTCATATACAGTGATTCATAGTCATCAAGGGATTACAGTGTGTATACGCACACACACACACACACAGACACACACACACACACAGACACACACACACACACACACACATACACATACACAAAGCAGCACACTCAACCTCACATTTAATTAGGCTAATGGAAATCAGATTAATTTCCTAGATTAAAGCGAGAGCCGACCTTCTCTGGTGGAGAGATATGATTTGTTTTGCTCTCTGTCTTTTCCTACATGCCTCATCATACTCATCTTCATCTTCACTTACACAGCTTTTCATCAACACATTCATCAACTCACCAGCACACACCTTGATGCACTTTTCCTTAACATTTTTAGTGTTTTTATCATTTATTTTTATAATTTATTTTTATTTTAGCTACAAATCAGATACACAAGTCATCTAAACAAAGATGGCGGCATCTGCTGCTGACTTATGTCCAAATACTGCATAATAAACAACATAATCCCAACTGTCTATCTGAGTTAAAACATTGTCAAACTACACCATTGGCAAGTCCACCACTGTTGGGTGGTGATCCGGCACCCTGACGCCCTACAGCAGGGGTCGGGAACCTTTTTGACTCAGAGAGCCATGAAAGCAAAATATTTTGAAATGTGTTTCAGTGAGTCATATAATATATTTATAGTCTGATTGAAAAGGGGGCGTTTCCCTGTTTACCCAGCAACGGCCAATGTAGGCTATTATCATCCAATGAAAATAATGGACATGGAATGGATTAACGGACATCGGATCCGTGTTGCAGTGAACACGTATTTATTGACTCCTAGACTGAACACAAAATAAAACCAAAACACTGGCAAACATAAACCAACTCAAAACACGGGGTTACTCAGGAGCAAAGGGGCAAAACACGAGGCTACTCAAGAGCAAAAGGGCAAAACACGGGGTTACTCAGGAGCGAAGGGGCAAAACACAAGGTTACTCAGTAGCGAAGGGGCAAAACACGGGGTTACTCAGGAGCAAAGGGGCAAAACACGGAGTTACTGAGGAGCAAAGGGACAAAACACAGGGCTACTCAGTAGCAAAGGGATCAAAACACGGGGTTACTCAGGAGCGAAGGGACAAAACATAAGGTTACTGAGGAGCAAAAGGGCAAATAGCAAGCAAGAACAAACATTATCAAGAGCACTTCGTGATACGCACACCAGCGCGTCTCCGTAAATAATGCGCCATCGCACTGGCAACCAAATCTAGGATGACGACGCTAAACAAGGGAGAGGGGCTATGTCTGATTTCTCGCAGGACAATTGGTCCTGCAGCCCTGAACAGGACATGAGCAGTGGAAAAATCGATGGATGGATTAAAACAAGTGATTTTATGTTTTGTCAGAAAAGCCAAAATCCACGAGCCAGATGCAATCATCAAAAGAGCCACACCTGGCTCGCGAGCCATAGGTTCTCAACCCCAGTCCTACAGGATGGGATACACAACAATTTTAAAAAGTACATTACTCTGGGAATCGTGATGCTGGAGAACTTCATTAATTAATTAATGAACCATGAAGCGATGAACCTTGGCTAAAAGTGTTTAAGCTGATATTTATAAAAGTAACATCAACACAGTGGTGAGCCATCAGGGGCAGCAGTAAAACCAGCTATCTAGTTATCACTAGCCTTTACTTAAAAAATAACATTTAAAGTATTAGAGACAGTCATCAGTCAAACAAATTTTGACTTTCAGAGACATCCTGTCCTCTGGGTTTAGTGACACACTCAGTGCTACCCCCTAAAGTTTGTCTAAGAATTTCCAGAATATGAAAGCAAGGTTCCAAGCACAACATAATGCTAGCTGTATAGTATGTACATTATTTTCATATAGCTGCATTAGCTGTAATAGAAATATGATAAACAGCCAGTGGTACACCACTGCATCCATACGAACACTAAGAATCAATGCGTCCAGCAGATGGACTTGATATTGATTCCCATCTACATCAATAAGTGCTGTCATGCTGTGACCCTGTTGCTTGTCGTTTACCAGAAAGTTGTCCTTGCTTGGTGTCCACCCTTGTCAGTGGCTTCAATCTGTCATAGTCATGCCAAGCTCCTAAAACATAACTGACTAGAACATTACTAACCATCTTTGCCAACTGCTAACAACATCAATGACTAACAATCACATGGTATCAACATTAGTCACTTCACTTACTACATCACTAAGCAACATCACCCACTATGAATCACATGACATCATTATCAGTCACATCAGTAGCACATTACTAACCGCTAACGACATAATTTATTACAAATCATATGACATCCAATCACATTCCTAACCAAACGCATAACAGGAATCCCTTGAATCCCATCACCTACCACTTATCACATGACCACTTCAGTGTCACACCCTGAGTAAACAGTAAACACTGTCTAACCATTCACTGACCACTGATTTACTCATTATTGCTTCTTTAAAAAACAAAAATATTATACACTGCATATTTTTTTAACTTCTCACACACACACACACACACACACACACACACACACACACACACACACACACACACACACACACACACACA
>JAOTRA010064527.1:0-15309 GCA_026260255.1 Pseudolaguvia tuberculata | reverse complement strand
GTGTGTGAATGGTTGTTTGTCTATGTGTTGCCCTGTGATGGACTGGCGACCCGTCCAGGGTGTACCCTCTGCCTTTCACCCTATGTGTGCTGGGATAGACCCCCAGCAGACCCCCGTGACCCCGGATTCGGGAATAAGCGGGTAAGAAGATGAATGAATGAATAATATGGATATTATATCTGTATTTAAGATTTTAAATAGTTTAATGATTAATGTAAGTCAGGTTTTAAACCGGCTAGTTTGGATCTTTCCTTAAAACCCTCTTATCTCAATTCTGTCAATGGTTTTATTAAGCTCTTTCTGAATTCTAAAAGATTAATACAAATAATACATTGCTAAAGACTTTCTTCCTAAAAGGAGATCACAGATATGCTTACTTAGAGACCTGCACTTTATGAATGAATTTACCTTATTATGTCATACTATCAACAAACACCTCCCCAACTCCCACGTGAGTTGAAATCCTTGTGGCAGGGTCATTTATTTTTATTAGTTGATATCCATCAACTAATTTATCAATGTTAATTTTACAGTATATGCTTTGTTTTTTGCAGTTACAAACCTGCTGTGCTGTTCTATTGAGCTTTAAAACGTCGGACCTTGTATATAACATTTATATTTCTTTTGTTTGGTAAAGGGTTGGCCATGAAAATAATGCATGTCATGCATGTCCATGAATAATACACGAAAAAGAGCAAAAAATAATATTTGCATAAAGGAATGTTACCAAATGGCAGAAGAGAAACATAGGAAAAAAGCAAAGTCGCAAAAGAGCAGAGGGCGAAACAAACACTATACTATAGAACTAAATGTTGATGCTTGCACACCTCTGCACATGCATTAGGGAGATTCACGCTGGGCAAAATCATCAGCCCACACTCTACTAAAACCACATTTTAAAACATGCTTAGCATAATGTTATCAGTGATTCTTCCCAGGGTCCACTAATTGCTCTGTTTATCTTAGAGCATTTTAAAGTCTTAGTGCACCTGTGGGAGACCACATATGCATGTCAGCGACATCTTAAATAACTCGAGGGGAGTTAATATGTCTATGCTGCTCTGTCAGAGCATATATTTACTCTCCAAAACCATGCTGGTATGTCTAAGCAAAACAACAGCTGACAACAACTATCAAACTTGGTAGGATAATAAAAGAATATCTGAATGTGATTAAATGAGTATAAATGAGTCTTCATGCAGCTTATGAAAGCATGAATCTACCGGCCATTTAAGCAAGTGTGGCTGATGGTTCCTCTTGAGATTTGTTGGAGCTTCTTCAGGGCCAGAAGGGAATTCCTGTATTTATATCTCGCTTAAAAGCAATCGCTGCCACCTTACCAGTGGTTAAGTATCAGGGGAAAATGCTGTATTCGCAAAAACACATTTTCCTATTCTCCACCCTGTTCTTACTCTCACTTGCATCATTACATTGGAGATTAATTAAAAGCTGAGCTAAGTCAATTCAGTCTGCCCCAGCAATTAAGGCAGACCTTACCGATGACTGAACAATTGAGCAGAATGTCATTGGCAGTTGAGCCATCCTGCCTTATTTGCTGTTTAATCCCTGGACAGGCAGAGAAGATGATCACGCAGGTAACCAAACTGCAACTGTAAACAATTACCTGTTTCTATTGCAGTCAAAATCAAATATTCAACATTTAACATTCTTAAAATCCTGAAACAGATATTTTTATAATATACACATTATTTCACTAGGAAACTAGATTTTACACTGTTTACAGATTTATTGTCAGTAAGCTTATTTTCAAGAACTTCAAGATGAGCTTTCTAATATATTTCAAATGTAAACTTTCACTTATCATCTAATTCTCCTGAATGCTTTTTTAAAAGAATGCCAAAGGTTCTCTGACTACTTTATTTTTATACACATATTTTCAAACATATTACATGTTCACTATTTTCATTATACAGTATATTGTACATTATACTGTTCCAGGATATGTTCAACCTTAAATAACCCAGACCTGAAAAGACGTTGAACAATGTTATATATGTAAATAATTCTTCTGGAGGCCAGATAGGTTCCGGCTCATAAACAATGCAGCATAATAAATAGAAAAAAGATCCCTGTAGCCGAGATGACTGTTATGTCCAATTTAGTTAGAAAGTCTTCTCCATGAATGTTTATACAGCCTATAATCCCATAAATAGGTGATCTTTAGCTTCTCAACCTTTTCTACTATATGTGTAGCAATAAATGTATGCCCTCCTGTTGTTTATCCTGATCCCGCATCCATATTGAGAAAGGAAGATTTGCAGCTCGGCTGCTGTGGAAGCTGTCTAAAGTGCTCAACAGTCTGCATCCCTTGGGTTTTGTAAAGATGGCTACAAGTCGACAGCCTCCACAAGAACGTGTGTGCGTATGGGGTCTGGAGTTCGACAGTCATAGAAGAGGAGTAAGTGTGCATCAGTTAGGGAGGAAAATACAGCAGACTTTGAATTGAAAGTGACAGCACAAAGATGCTGCCATGTAGTACAAGTCCTATGTACAGTAAGCTTGTCTCACAGCTAGACACAAGATTATGACACACTGGTAAATCTCTGTGGGCTTTTTAAAGCTAGTGACTGTGATTATTTATTGTAACAGACGACACAGCGATCAGAGGTACCAATCCTCTGGTTATCAGTTGCACCTGCTTCCAAAGCATTTTTGTCTTGCCAAATTTCCTTTACCTTTCCTTATTTTAAATCATTCTTTTCAGATTTCAAAACGTTCCTTGAACTTTCTGCATTTACCCTGCATGCTATGGTTATAATTATACATCATTAAGCTATAGTCTATTGATAAAATTAGTGTGAGGACACGTCTCTGTATCTGACAAACACATTTACGGAATATTTACTATAGTAAAGTTAGTGACATTGAACATGAATATAACTTTTGAATTTATAAAAATGTAATAAAGATGAAATGAAGAAGAGATGATAAATAAAAGTTATTGCAAATAAAAATCTACAGATGTAAGCCAGCCCATTCATGTGCAGTAGTTGCTAGTGTTAAAAAGAATTGTTGGGCTGCAAAGAAATGAAAAACTAAAATATTAAATAGTAGACATTGATGATGTATAGTTGCTGCTAGCTAAAATAATGTTAGTCACTATGAAAAAAATGCAACAGCGGTATGTTCCATGAATCAGTGAATTTGAGTTCAGTTTTGTTTTGTAAGCACCAATTATTTTTATCGTATACTAATATTTATTATAAGTAATGAAGGTACTCATTCAAATGATTCAGTAATTTATATCAAACCGAATCAAGAGATCAAGGCCGCAATACTAATGTAGTCCACTTAAGTGCGCCAAAAAAAAAACAACAACAACAGGCATGACATATTTCCACAGTCCAATCAGATGAGGCCAATTGCTTTGCTAACAAGAAAAATGGAAGGGTTTGAGAACTAGAGTGTTGTGCCCTAACAGAGATTTAAAACAAGCCAATTAGAGTTCACCCTCAAATCACATGCTGCATCTCGCACCATACACACATGATTAAAATACTTTTTAAAAATTATTTGTAATATTTAATTTATTCTGAACAGGGTAAGTAGTTTTGTTCTTTTAAATAACAAATTGTATCAAACTCATTCTGATTGAGCCCACACAAAAATTAAATATTACAATTGGTTTTTATGTTGTTTCTTGGTTTAAACCAAAATAAAATAAAATGCACCTTACCTCAATGTGTCTCTCAACAATAAGTCAGAATAAACACATTATCAAAAATTGTGAGTCAATCTAATGCAATAGTGTGGTACATTAGAAATCTTTTACATATTTACGTAGGCCTTGATTAAATGATGTACAAAACAAGAAGATGAACATAGTATACGCCTCGCAGCATCAGACAGTTCTGATACAGTCATTTTTTCACGCTTGCATTAAAAAACTTTATTGGATTATAATGCACTCAGCAAAAAAGAAAAAAATGTTTCAGCTATAGACATAAGGGAGTGCTTACACCTGGATACGCAACACATAACCAACCCACAGTCCCAGTTGGAAAAACGAAATGTTTTAGTTCAATAAAGGAGCTTAAACAAGCAGCATAATGCAGATAAACTACTATACAGAATCTATAAAACATGACTTGTTTGCCTTCTAACAAAATGGTTAAGGATATTAAACTTCTGAAGTGCAAGTGTGGGAAGAACATTCCTACATTTCTTTAAATCTGTTGAACATATAGGAAAATATTTACACCGTGCTTGACAGCAGGCTCTTAAAGGCCAGAGGCAGAACACACACCTCAGCTAAAAAGGTCACAAAAATCTATGGCTACATTAAGACTCTTCTGGCCACCATCAATAACTGACACAAGTATTTGAGTCCTGCTGTTCATACAGACATCAACCTTGGCAAGTGTTGACCTACTAGATAAGTAGTCTACATGCTAACATATAACATTGCATTATGTGTGTGTGTGTGTCTTTATTGATTATTATTTATGGAGTTAGTTACACTTTCCCTACACAAAACTACAGGTCACCATTAAAAACAGCCAAGTTGTTGAAGGTTTTAAAGAAAGTAAGAAAAGAGCAAGAGACATAGAAAGAGAGAGAGTGAGAAAGAAAGCGAGAAAGAAAGAAATGGGGAGAAAAATAGTGAGAGAGAGAGAGAGAGAGAGAGAGAGAGAGAGAGAGAGAGAGAAAAAGGCAGAGAGAGAGGGGAGGAGAGATACTTTTTTTACTCTGGTCACATCTGTATCAGAGAGTGAAAATAAATTAATTTAAACATAAGTAATGTTTAATTTAGTTAATCTAAAATGTACAGTTCTCCACCTGTGAGAAAATGAGCAAAAGAGAAAATTAGAGACAGTTAGAGAGGGAGTGGAAGAGAAAGATACACAGAAAAAGAGAGGGGGGAGATACCATATAGAAGTGACTTATAGAATGAAGTGGTCTCTCCTTTCAAGCCTGTGGGCATTGGAGTCTACATTACACAAACTCTGCAACATATATTGAAGTGATTTTCTATATACATTTTGACTTGGCCTATGAGTGCATAAATGGGACCTAATGCATTGCAAATGGAGACTATAAACTTAAAAAAGAACAGAGAGCAGTGACTGTGACTGACAGACATGTGGTCCTCTGTGCAAGCGGTTGATTGACATTTTCTGTGTTTTGTGGCTCTCTGCCTACACTAAGAAGTATACACAGAGGAAGAGCAATCAAAGCTAAACTAAGAGCTTGTACAAGTCGACAAGCTTCAAGTTAAAAGCCTACAAACAGCACAAAAGAGAATGATTAGAAAGCTATGAATATTTTAAATAGTAAAAAATAATATTACTACTTCAAGCATTCAACTCACAAGTCCAATTCTATTCAACTAAAACAATGTGTCAAGTGTGTTTTTCAATGAGCTAAAGTTTGTTCTTAAGATTGTTGATAGGATTTTCTGTCTAACACAGTAGTTATTATCACACAGCTAATTTTTCTGCAAAATAATTTTATTAAGAAAATGTCTTCAACATTAGTAAAGTCAAAGAAACAAAATGAATGTCCAACATTTTAGTCAGCGAATAAAAGTCAAAACATTGAGGACTACATTGTTCGCCTGAACCTGCAACTTCCTGACTTTATCCTGTGTAGCATTCAACTATTGTCCCATTATTTCCTAAAAAGTTCATTCTATTTTAAACAATAATACAGCACTTCCTGAAAGGGAAAGTCATTAGTGAATTAACCACAATACCAAATTAAAATGGGTCATATTGTAGGGTAGTCATTATGCTATTCCATAGCTGATCATTTATGTGTAAAATGATTAAAGTACGCATCTCATCATCTGGAGAAGGTCACCAAGACATATGCATGAAATGGTAATTCTGCAATCAAAATCTCTAGGTCCCAAATCTCTAGGTCTCTAGATCCAAAGCTGCCAAAGCAAACATAATAAACTTTTAATTGGTTCATGGTTCACTAACCAAGTCTAGAAAAGCCTGCAAGTTAATCTTGTAGCAAAATGAATTACATAAGTTTATCAAAAAAGCAAACATTTCAACGTCATTTGAAGGAGCAAACATAATGATTATAATTGAGCAGGATTCCCTCAAATGACTCTGTTAAAACAAGTCTTACACTATGTAATTGGAGAAGAACAATGTCAGTTTATTGCCAGAATAATGCACTGGTGTGTAGTCTAAAAATGTATAATAAATAAAGAGATTAGGGGAAGGGGATTCAATTTTTGTCACATACATGATTATACAGAATACAGAGCACAGGGTCAGCCATTGTACAGCACCCCTGGAGCAGGAAGGGGTCTTGCTCAAAAACCCAACAGTGGTGGACTTGAGCCCAGGTCTTCCTTGTCTATCGATCAACTACTAGGCACCTTAACCATTGAGCTGTCCCCAAATGTTAGACAAATGTGTCTACATTTAGTATTTAAACTGTGACCGGTTTAAATGCAACAATGTAGCAATTATATTTTTCAGTACAGCCCCTTGCTGAGATCAAAAATATTTTAATGTCTTGCATTTTGTCAGAAAAAACACTAATTCTATTTTCAGACCTTTTTTGTCAAACTGACAAACTGACTGGGTGCACAGCAGGACAACTGTGAGTAAATGAACTAAAACATCAGTTTCAAAGCTTTAATTACAACCTTATACTCTGGGCTTAAACACTATTTTATCTGAGCTTTACCTGTTCAAACAAGCCGTCACTGAGTTCCAGTCAACAGAGATTAAAGGTTACCATGTTGCCACATCTTTAATTCATTAAAAAACACTAAAAGAAAGATGGAGCATAAAAATGAACAAACTATTAAAATGTGTCCTTGGAATCTAAATGATACAATGTGACCTGCATACAAAGAAAATTACTTTACCTTTTCGAAACACATTGTAGAAGTTTAATTTATTGTAAGCTTAGACTACAAACAAAACACAGAGTGGGCATATTTGAAAAATGTCAGGAAAATATCAGAATGCATCAAATCTCACAGTTTGCAATAAATTCAATTTCTCAATTGAAAACAGACAGTAAACAGACATCTTTGTGAAACTAAAGGTGAAAACACAATGGTTCTAAATTCCTCCGTGACAAGTCCTTAGAATGCAATTTATAAATCTATATGCTGCTAAATAACAGATGTAATCTTTGCTGTTGATGGAGAAGCATAGAGAAGGCCAGAAGGACTTGCATTGTGTGTTTGTGGATCTGGAGAAAGTGTACGACAGGGTTCCGAGAGAGGAGTTGTGGTATTGTATGTATCAGGTGTAGAGGAGAGGTTTGTGCGGGTGGTGCAGGACATGTATGAGGACAGTGTGACAGCAGTGAGGTGTGCAGTCGGAATGTCGGACTGGTTTAAGAAGTTAAATAGAAAAAATTAGAAAAGCGTGCAAGCAAGTCGACCAGTGCATTTCGGAGCTCGACAGCATGTTTGACGCCTACGTCGACTTTGATTGGTCACAGTCTGACGGGGTCAGCGACGCTCAAGGAGGATTCGGTGGGGTCAGCGACAGCCGAGGAGGGCCTGGCGGAGTCAGCGACACCCAAAGAGGATCCTGACGTTCTGCCCAGTCTGGGAAGGTCCCAAACCTTCTGTGGTCCTGCAGCCTCACCGTGGACCTGAGGTTGGGGTTTTGGATTAACCATGGACCTGACCCTCCCTTCGTTCTTGTGTTCTGTAGTCCTTTCACTTTTGTTTTCAGGTTCCGCACAACCCTGCCCAGAGATGCCTTGTAAAACTCTTGGACACGTTCATATAGGGAGGCTTCCGGGTCGGTGCTTCACTTCCGCCGCTGCATGGTCACATGCTTAGCTGTGCATCATTGCTTCCGCTGCTGCGCGGGCACTGAGCTTTGTTGCTGTTTGTTGCGCAACCTTTAAATGCCAGTGGCATGCTCAATCTGTTGTCGGATCATCGCTCGTGTTTTGTCATTCTTGTTCTGACCTCTAGTCTGGATATGTTCTTGCGGCTGTTAGAATCTGTTTATTTTTTCTCTTGCTCGATCTATATTTTTTTGCTCCGAGGCTTTTTTGTTTTAAAGACAATTAGATCGCATTTAAACAGCCAATTATTTGTTTCGGTGTGTATGTCATGTCTGACTTTGTGCTTCTTGCTCCCCTTGTTTCCATGGCGTGAATAGTTGGGGTGAAAGAGGCAGATGTAGAGGACACAGTAAAGTAGAGAAGAGCGACCCCTAACAGGAGCAGCCGAAAGGAGAAGAAGAAAATGCAGCTAAATAACAGCTGCATACTATAGTTGTTCAAAACAGCTGTTAACCACCTGTTCGGTTCACTGTATTTATTAAATAACACAACAAAAAAAGTTGTCTTTTCATATTTTCAATAGCATCTTTTTAAAATTTCAATTAAAAACATTTTGAAAATTATTTATTGCGTATAAAAATAGTTAAAGAAATAAATTGTCAAATAGAAATAAAATAACATAAAACTGAAAATGGAAGCTGTAAATGGAAGCAAGAACATGAATACAATTTTCCAGAATGAGCATTTTATGGCAAACATCATCTCAAAATGTGTTTTGGCTTTTAAAAGAAAATACGCATTTCCTCTGTATCTAAACAATAAACAGAACATTTCTTTATGGCTAAATAAAAGTCAGATTTTTTGATTATATGGTCAGATTAATACCAATATACACTGATGTATCACCACCTTCTCATTACTTAAACATGCTCTTTAGAGAGTCTGAAGTTTTTTCTTTTACATACTCACTTACTGTATTTCGTGGCTTATTCACACGCCACTAAAAACTATCTTAGGAAAGAAAATTAATGGAGCGCAGCAGCATGAGGCGGTGCACATGCACTCTAATTAATAAAAGCAAATTAGTTGGCATTTTGGGAGGCAGAGCTTTAACAAGCAAGACTTTTACACTTTCTTGAGAAACAATAATAAAGCAATAATAAATAAAAGCAATAATTAGCAATAATAAATAAATATAGATTTACGATACACACAGTAGACAAGGAAAACATTATGGCATCCAAACCACTTATTTCTCTGTTAAAAGCACATCGTTTAAAAATAATCTAAAACTAACCTAAAAAGCCAAGTGCCGCATGTAAAAGTTGCACCTATCTTGTGGAAATGAAATATAGACCTGGATCACTGCATTCCATTACGTTTAATGCTTCCTTTGTATTGATTTTCACTCACCGCTTTCAATTAAACGATTTATAGGCTCTTTTTATGCAGGTCAGGGTACTGAAGATAGATGCATTAGAAAAGATTTTTTTTTCATTTCATAGCATAGACATTCAATCACCCAGCAGAGGAGTGCCTATTAGGGGAGAGTGAGTGCTGCTGGAGAGGAGTGACGTGCAAGGTGAAGCATTAAAATCCTAGAGTTTTCTGACAAGTGGCCATTGATGGATTCTCTTGTCAGGCTGGCGCTTCCTGCAGTGCTTTATAGCTATTTGACAAAAAGGCCAAAGTCAATCTCTACAGGGCACTGCATCTCTGACATACCTCACATAGACACACAGACACAGACACACACACAGACACACACACACACACACACACACACACACTATTTTTGCTATTTTTATCTACCATTTCTATGTAAACACCTAACTAGGCAGAGGGCATTTGTTACTATGTACAATGTGTCAGCTCCTTTCATTTTGTTCAGTGAATTAGGACCAAAAGGAAAACTTCTTCCTACAACACCCAACAGCACAGCCTATTAATAACATCTAAAAAAACAAAATTGTCGATTATAAATAGTAAACAATGTCAGCAGCAGCAAGTATAGTCCATTTGCAACCACTTAAGTTTATTAAGCAGAGGAATTATTCCTTAAGATATTTAGCAAACAAATTTAAATAGATCTAAACCATAAAACATTTATTAGCCAAGCAGCAACACATTAAGGACATATTACAATATATTAAACACCCCTAAAAATATATGCACATATTTAGAAATGAAAAGAAATTAAAACTGTTCACATAAACGATTAACATACACTGTAATATATAATTCACTTGTAATTTATTTTATTTCCTATATCATAATTTTTAAAACTATTTCATTACGTTTGACGAAAATAGCAAAAAAAAGGGTTTCTTTCCTCCACACAACACTACATGTGCCACACTGCTTTTGTGTCAGTAATGTTTAAGGCAATCAAGGATGGCTAAGTAGCTGCCAGTGGACATAAAATCAAAATATGACAATTTTAATCAGTATAAACAAATTAATTTGTATGTCGTAGCAGGTGAAGAATAAAATCCTTCACACCATTGACTTTTACTTTGTATTTTTTCTTTATACAAAAATTCATATATAAGGTAGGATGTACACTATTTCTGTTTAAAAAAATGTCCAGTAAGTTTAGTTAAAAAAAATATACTGCCGAGAAAAAAAAGTCACCACTAAAAAAGGTCACACACTAATATTTTGTTGGACCGCTTTTGATTACGGCACGCATTCGCTGTGGCATTGTTTCAATAAGCTTCTGCAATGTTGCAATGTCACAAGTTTTATTTTTATCCAGTGTTGCATTAATTTTTCACCAAGATCTAGCACTGATAATGGTAGAGTCTGACCTCTGCGCAAAGCCTTCTCCAGCACATCCCTAAGATTCTCTATGGGGTAAAGTCTGGACTGTGTGGTTGCCAATCCATGTGTAAAAATTTGTCTCATGCTCCCTGAACCACTCTTTCACAATTTCAGCCAGATGAATCCTGGCATTGTCATCTTATAATATGCCCGTGCCATCAGGCAAGAAAAAAATCATTGATGGAATAACCTGGTCATTCAGTATATTCAGGTAGTCATATGACTTCATGCAGATAATCGACCATGCAGTAATTACAGTGAGTATCTAAAGTATTCAGACCGCCTTAAATTTTTCACTCTTTGTTATATTGCAGCCATTTGCTAAAAGCATTTAAGTACATTTTTTCCTCATTTCCTCACAGAGCACCCCATATTGGCAGACAAAACACAGAATTATTGACATGTTTGCTGATTTATTAAAAAAAATAAAAACTGAAATATCAGTATTCAGACCCTTTTCCGTGACACTCTTATATTTAACTCAGGTGCTGTACATTTCTTCTGATCATCCTTGAGATGGTTCTACACATCTGTCTATATAAGACCTTACAGCTCACAGTGCATGTCAGAGCAAATGAGAAGCATGAGGTCAAAGAAACTGCCTGAAAAGCTCAGAGACAGAGATCTGGCCAAGGTGACAAAACATTTCTGCTGCACTTAAGTTTCCTAAGAGCACAGTATAAAGCCTCTATAATCCTGAAATAGAAGATGTATGGTACGACCAGAAATCCTTCCTAGAGCTGGCCGTCCGGCCAAACTGAGCTATTTGGGGAGAAGAGCCTTGGTGAGAAAGATAAAGAAGAACCCAAAGATCACTGTGGCTAAGCGCCAGAGATGCAGTCAGGAGATGTGAGAAAGTTGTAGAAAGTCAACCATCACTGAGCCCTCCATCAGAAGGGGCTTTATGGCAGAGTGGCCCAACGGAAGCCTCTTCTCAGTGCAAGACACATGAAAGCCCACATGGAGTTTGCTAAAATAAAAACCCTGGACTTTAAAATGGTGAGAAATAAGATTTTCTGGTCTGAAACCACAATAGAACTTTTTAGCCTTAATTCTAAGTAGTATGTGTGGAGAAAACTAGGGACTGCTCATCACCTGTCCAATACACACCCACCAGTGAAGCATGGTGGTGGCAGCATCATTCTGTGTGGGTGTTTTTTAGATGTGCAGACAGGACGACTGGTTGCAATTGAGGGAAAGATGAATGTGGCCAAGTACAGGAATATCCTGGATGGAAACTTTCTCTAGAGTGCTCAGGACCTCAGACTGGGCTGAAGATTTACGTTCCAACAAGACAATGACTAAACACACAACTAAATAATGAAGAAATGGCTTCACATCAACTCTGTGACTTTTCTTGAATGACCCAGCCAGAGCCCTGACTTAAACCCAATTTAGCATCTCTGGAGAAACCTAACAATGGCTGTCCACCAACGTTTACCATCCAACCTGAAAGAACTAAAGAAGAACTGCAAGGAGGAATGGCAGAGGATCCCCCAAATCCTGGTATGAAAAACGTGTTGCATCATTCCCATAAAGACTCATGGCTGTATTAGATCAAAAAGGTGCTTCTACTAAATAATGAGTAAAGGTTCTGAATACTTCCGTTTTTTCTTTTTTAATAAATCAGCAAAATGTCAACAATTCTGTGTTTTTCTGTCACTAAGGGGTGCTGTGTGTACATTAATGAGGAAATAAATGAACTTAACCGATTATAGCAAATGGCTGCAATATAAAGAAAAATATAAAGGTCAAAAAATTAAATAGGAATATTTGAATGAATAAACTGAATATGATCATTATTTTAATAGGCTACTTATCATCCTTATCATTTATCTCATCATTATTTATAACATGAGATAAATTAGTATGCAGACAGATTTGATAAAATGGTTTTCAAGATTACAACATTGAATATTTAATGCTCAATATTTTATTTCGTTCACTCTGCATATCCACTACTCATGACATTCTTTTCATATTTGTCACTGAATAATCTATTCTGTTTACTAGCATTTTCTCCCTTAATTTTCATTAATTGTACATGTACTTTCTGAAATTGAATTTAGATTTGTTCTAAACTTATCTATATCTATTGTTTGTGCTTGAACAATTTTTGATCTTTTGTTATTTTCCTTTTCTTTCTTTTTTTTTTTAAATAATCCATGAAGATTTTAAATAAAAACTTACAACCACAAAACCACCACAGACTACAATAATAAAAATATCACATAGCTATGAAGCAGGCCTAACAAAACAGCTTTGAGAATACTGAAAATTAGCTGTGTTCAGTGACTGTGGCTAATGAACTGGCCTGTCTGTAAACCAAACAGAAATGTAGCTAAGACTGGTATATTTACATCAGCACAGTACACGATAAAAGTGCTGCAAAGTCCACAACCCAAATAACACTGCTGTATTATTTACACAGATTTCGTGTCATAGGAAGTATTGAAGGGGCGCTACTAGCAATTTTGAGGAAGAGAAATGAAACAATATGAAGTTTGTCCCCCTACTGCAACCCTTTCTGCAATGTTACAAATAATAAAACAGATCTCTGAGTCCTCCAAAATGCATATGCCCTTACAATAATCCTAACCTTCTAGTGAGTAAAATTGTTCAGCTCAACAAATCTATTGCAAACTGCATTGATAAGGGAACTGTATTATTCCTTGTTATTTTATTTCATTCTTTTCGTCTATTAAAGTCCCACCTTATTATTATGAAATATATGTAAAAAATAGAACATAGATACCTACAATAACATGCATATGTAGAGAATAGATACAATCTGTAACCGCTGATTGCTGCTCAGTTCTTAAGAAGTTGATGAATAAAAGATACATTTAGCCCTAAGTTAGATCAATTCAATTCCAAAAGTCTTTTATACCACAGGCAACACAAAGACAATTAACTACCTAATCAAATACCATTTGTTTCTATTTAGCATGTTCTCCCTGCGCTTGCGTGGGTTTCCTCCAACAGTTTAAAAACATGCAGATTAGGTTGATTGGTGATTCTAAATTGTTTATAGGATTGTGTGTGTGTGTGTGTGTGTGTGTGTGTGTGTGTGTGTGTGTGTGTGTGTAAATGTTTGTTTGTCTGTGTTGCCCGGTGATGGACTGACAAACCGTCCAGAGTGTACCCTCGCCTCTCGCCCTATGTGCGGTGGGATAGGCACCAGCAGACCCCCGTGACCCCAAATTAGGGAATAAGTGGGTAAGAAAATGAATGATTGAATGAATGAATGTTTCCATTTGGGCTTCTATTTTACGTCTATTACTACATATATAAAAAATTGTTTATCACATTATATCTCAACAAAAACATTAATATTGCACTTGGCCAACATTTTTCAATATCTAATGCATACAAGTGACTCAATCTCTACACACATTCTAAAAAAGCACATTAAATCATTCTTATACACAAAGTGGCAACATTATTGAATGCAGCTACATTGCCAACTTAAACAGAATTACGTAATAGGAAATCCCAACCCTTCCGCTTGCAAATAATCCATCTCACTGTTTCTCTTTGAAGAAACAATGGTTAGTAGCTGAGGTCATGCCATGTACCATTGTGCTTTTCAGTAAGTATAGTTTAGCCATTCTTGGACAACATCTTTAAGTCACTTTTAATTGGTCTAAATCTCTATGCAGTTGTATTACCAAAAAATCTTTCAAATCTTAACACATATGCGAATTACAGCTCAAACCCTATTCTTAAACCTATTGTACACTGAGTGCAAAATGAGTGCACTGATCGATGCAAATCACAATCTGTCATATTATATTTTGTGCATCAATCTACATCATCTGGTTTAGTTTACATATTTTTCATTCAATCATTCATCAATCTTCCTAACATGCCTACATCTTAATTTGGGTTAAAGACACCTCTGTCACAGAGGTCTGCTTGAGCCTATCCCAGCAGGGGTACACCCTGGACAGGTCGCCAGTCCATCGCAGAGCAACACATAGACCAGCAGCCACACATTTACTCCTTTGGGCAATTAATAATCACCAATAAACCTAATGTACATGTTTTTGGATTGTGATAAAAAACTTGAGTACCCAAAGAAATCCCATGCAAACGTGGGGAGAACATGCAAACACTCACTTGCCTGCTAATCGAACTCAGGACCTTCTTGGTGTGAGGCAACCATACTAACCACTACAACACAGTACTGCCCTTTTTATCTTTTTGAACCTCAAACTTGTTTATTTCAACCTCTTTTTAACCTACAAATTTACTTATTTTTCATTTTTATTTTACAGCAAAAACGCTTATATTATCATAATGAATGATTGCCAATGTAGGTCATGATTGTATACATTTTTACAGCTTATCAAAATATATCATCTTACAATCCTGATTATTTGCTTTGTTTCTATTTGAATACATTATAACATGCTTGCAAATGCTTTAGAGGAGGAAATCTGCTTAAGAATTTGGCTAAGCCAAGTGCAACCTGGTGCATTAGATGACGGAGCATTTTAAGTGGGCCATTTATCAGCTCTCTAATAAAGCCATCATAGTTTGATACAGCAAGTAAAGTGTTACCACATGACTCGTTGAAGACATATTTAGGTAATCTACAGATTTAAGAAATCTTTGTCGGTTGAAAACTACACACACACATACATACATACACTATATATATATAAATATAATGTGTGTGTGTGTGTGTGTGTGTGTGTGTGTGTGTGTGTGTGTGTGTGTGTGTGTGTGTGTGTGTGT
>JAOTRA010064499.1:0-15319 GCA_026260255.1 Pseudolaguvia tuberculata | reverse complement strand
AAGCTGCTTTGAGGCAATAACTATTGTAAAAAGCGCTATACAAATAAAATTGAATTGAATTGAATTGAATTGAATTGTGCAGACTGTTATTTAAGAGAAATAGATATAAAAAATTTGGTTAGTGATTAGAAAATACTATGAAGGAAGAGGAGAAAGTTAATTTGTGAACAAACAGGATGCTAAAAAACATTGCAATGATGTCTAAGATAATTTGTAAAAAACTGGATATGCATAACACACCGTGTCTTCATGAAGCTTAGGAGATTGGTGAACAGTGGCATTGTCATACTGGAAAAGTATTTATGCCCATATATATAAGAAATGTAGAACATTCACTTACATACTATGCTAATACAAACTTATTATGGCGTATATTATATAAGGTATCTACAAACTAATGCCATATAATGCATCGTTCCATGTTTTCATCACAAATGAGTGAGTCAAGTAGCTTATAAATGTTACAATATAACAAAAGATTGATTTACAAAAAAGCTTATCCTGTTAGTATTATTTAAATGCACATGATAGTCTTGTATAATAAAAAAAAAAGTTTTTAGCTTGAGGATCTGCAGGTGTTCCTGACGAAGCAAGCAATAACATGTAATAAATCCACATCCAAAAAAAAAAAAAATCCCACAACCAAATCCAAATCACACCTGTGCAACACGACAAGTGCCAAATTCCTGTCCTTTCTGGCCACCTGCAGCTGCAAGGTCACTTTCACACGTAACGCCAATGCTATTGTGTTGATGATGACGACTGCCGGTATGCCTGGAGTATCATCTGATCTCGGGGGATATATCTAATAATAATGATTCCTGCCTATGACGTCCACGCCTACTTCATTAGTTCTTACTTTTCTTCTTGGCTTCCTCTAGACACCTGGTTTCCTTCATTGGTCCAAAGACTTACATATCAAGTCATATTACATATTGTCCATAGATTGACACTTTGTCCAGGTTATTCTCAGCTTTCCGGTAGAACAGATTCTAGGTTCTTAATTTTACATTTAAAGCATAACACCCTTATCCAAAGCAACTTACATTTATTTCACTTATACCACTGGAGCAATTGTGGGTTAAAGGCCTTGGTTGGTGCTGGGAATCGAACCTCTTCTCTTCCAGTTAGTTAGCAGTCTAGCATCTTAACCACTTCCCTCACTCTAATATAAATGGAATAGAATACGGAGAGACTGACTTTATGACTATTTAATGTTGTATTGAACTGGAAGGCTGCTGCAAGGTCGCTTTTTCGTGTTGGGCCGCCACTTGGAAGCGACCGTTATAGTATAGCCAACATTTTTAGTCTAATCAGATCATTTTTGTGGTTTTATTGGCTAACCCCTCAAAAAGTCTTGACTGCAAGTTAGAGGGTTGTCCAGCTGCCAGTAAGCAAGGCACTTTATCCTGTATATAATTAAACAAATCTGATACATCACTCAGAAATTCCATGAATATACAGTACAGTGCACTAGCTTTAAAGGTTGTTTTTTTGTTCAAGAGGTCCATGATTTACAGTCAATAATTCCTACCCCAACTATTGCCAAAACTATACCTTGTTTCTACCTTCATTTGAACTTAGTTTGAAGCCAGCATGTTCTCTCCCAGCAAGAAGGTCCCAGGTTCTATTCGTGAGCAGAGGCGTGTTCTCCCTGCATGGGTTTGCTCAGTGTTCTCTGGTTTCCTTCCACAGTCCCAAAACATGTATGCTAGGTTGACTGGTAGTTCTAAATTGCCCATAAATATGAGTGGGAGTATGTGTGGCCTTATGATGAAATGGTGGAATGATCTTGAGAGATGAAGCCGAGGTTGAGGAACTGTCCAAGACAGATTTTACAAAACCAGGCTATTCTTTGTTAACATTTAAGTTTGAGTTAAGCTGCAGAAAAATCATGCACATAATGGCAGCTACACTAAATAATAATAACAGTCCCAAATGTGGCTTCCTGTCAAAAATAACTTCCTCCACACAGTCTACCGCGCTCCATTTCCTGTGTGGCCCATAAACTGCACATTGATGAGTTCACACAAACAGAAAAGTACACGTAACATATCATTGGTCCACAGTGACAGATTTCCACTTTTCAGTTTCTCCAGAAAAGGTCAGTTTGCTATATTTTCGAGCCTCTCATAGCCTGTAATTACTCATGTACTTCTCTGGTATTTACTGGAGCATCTAATAACCAGCAGGCTGAGTAAGAGCAGAGGCTGAGAGATGTTTGGCACACTACATGGGGGTTAAGAGAGCTTGGCCAGGGTTCCACTTGGCTAGAACATACGAATGAAAGAGAAAGCAAAGGCACTGGGTTCACCATTCGCCCAAAAGACAAAGACTAAACTACGCAGACTAAACATTCTTAACGTCTACCCAATACACAGCGTCGCTCTTGGTGTAAAACGCACATCTGTTCTTTGCATGCTTAAAGGTGTCTCATGAAATCGACTCAGGATGACATCATCACGAGACACATGGAATGAGAGTGAGTGTGAGAGAATAGAGAGAGAAAAGGGGGAAAAGAAAAAAGAGAAGTACTGTAATAGTTCTTATAGCTGTCAGGTTCAGGATTTGTGTTTCTGTTGAAAAAGAAAAGCAGAACTTATGGATCAAATGCATATTTTCATGAACAAGGGACACACACAATTTAAAAGCAGACCAGCATGGGAAAAAAATGTATGTATACAATATATTCTATGGCTATAACAGTGGTTGATTATACTGTGTACGCGCATGCACACGCACACGAACACGCGCACACACACACACACACACACGTGCTAAAAATGTTGTACTGTTGCTGTAAACATATAGGCCAAACAATTTCCTCGATGCTCTATCAAACCTTCACTCAAAGTATTAAATACTAATATGCCCTAATTTGTATATATGCATTTTGTATCCGTTAGTCTGACGCTGGTACTTTTTCAATATTTATCAAAGTTAGACTCGTCTGGTTTTTGTTTTTGCCAGCTATCACATTTCATCTTGCACAGATATGGCTGAAGGCTGGATTTAGCTCTATTATTGCCCAACACGGGAGATGCTGTGTTCTCCAGTTGATTATTTTCCAATAACAGCATCTGTTTATCCACTTTATATCAAATGTAAAACATTTACTTTACCAATTTCTACTTTTATATACAAAATGTGTAGTTTATTTTTGGCAATGGATTCGATTCACAGTTAAATCATTTTGCAAGAAAATAAATGTGCAAGAGCAAACAAAAGAGTTTTGTGAGCATGTTTTATGTACCTTAGATCAGTGGTCCGCAACCTTTTTTAATCACCATGGACCACCATGGGAAGTGGTGCTTTAGTGGTTAAGGTGTTGGATTGATACCTGAAAGACCAGGGTTCGATTCCCAGCACCACGAAGCAACCACAGTGGGCCCCTGAGCAAGACACTTAACCACGGACTACTCTGTTGTAAGTCACTCTGGATAAGGGTATCTGCCAAATGCTGTAAATGTAATTGTATTGTAATTTTACAGTAAATATAATAATAAACGTGATGCCGCTGTGTAAGTGGTAGCCTAGTGGTTAAAGTGTTTGACTAATACTAGGAAGCCACAGTGTAACTGGTAGACTAGTGGTTAAGGTGCTGGTAGACTAGTGGTTAAGGTGTTGGACCAGGAAGACCGGGGTTTGATTCCTAACTCCACCAAGCAACCACTGTGGGTTCTTGAGCAAGGCCCTTAACCCAATTGCTCAAAAAAAAAAAAAAAAAAAAAAGACCAAATGTAAGTCGCTCTGGATAAGAGCGTCTGCCAAATGGCAAACTGTAACTATAAACTGTACTCACATGCAAATTAGCAGCTTTCTCGTAACGCTGCGGCAACGAACCACATTACATGAATATAAAAGTCTCAAGTAACATCATCTCTGCCTCCTAAATAATTTATTTTCTTTTAAATCACGCAATTCCACATTTGTTACTCTATTATCTAAATAAACCTACAAAACATTTTTGTAATTATTATTGAACAATCCATGAATGTTATTTTTCAACCGCTTAAATAAAAGTTGCCAATTTGAACAGTCAGATAAGGCAGCAAAACGCACAAGTTGTCTTTTAATCCAGGGTTATTGGTCTCCATGTGTCAAAGCAGTTTTGAAGGATTCATCATCAGAGAGCAGATCATCACATATGCAGATCGGATTTGGTGTCGCAATAAATCCATATTTCAAGTACGACTCCTGATATTGTCTGATAAAAGCTTTCTTTTTCTTCGAAATCGTAGGCTTAATGAACCTTTTCCTATTCGCAAAGAAACTTTCCAAAGACATCTGATTATTACTTATTTTGTGGGTTACATTACGTTATGTGTCGCTCTTCTCCACATTACCCTGTCCTCTACATCTGCCTCTTTCACCCCAACTACCTGCATGACTTCTCTCACCACATCCATAAACCTCCTCCTTGGTTTTCCTCTTTTCCTCCTGCCCGGCCCCTCCATCCTCAGCATTCTTCTACCAATATACTGCATTGTCCCTCCTCTGCACATGTCCAAACCATCTCAACCTGTCCTCCCTCACCTTGTCTCCAAAACATCCTACATGCGCCGCCCTGCTAAGTTATCTAAAGCAGTTTTCCCCAACCCCCGGGCTGCGGACAGGTACCGGTCTGTGGTGTGTAACAGACCAGTACCAGTCTGTAGTATGCAATCTTAACCCAGACATTAGGGCTGCACAAGCCAGTGCATTCTTAGTGTCGGTCCCAAACCCGGATAAATGGGGAGGGTTGCAACTGAGAGAATACAGCTATTTTCAAAATAAAAGAATATTCAGACTCAGAGGCCTGGTACCAATTGATCCACAGACTAGTCCTGGTCTGCGGCTCTGGGTAGGGGACCACTTCTTATGACAACTTAAAAGATAAGAACAACAGAGATGTTAGATTAACCATGATTAAATCAGGTGTTCTACTACTTAAGGTATCTCTTAGTCATTCTCCTCATTCACACGTCCCCTGTCAAATGAATTCTTCTCCATACTGATCAATCAATCAATCCATCCATCCATTCATCCATCTAATTAATTAAAATGATTATTCTTCCAGAAGACATAAGGATTATTACTATCTATTGAAAATGAATACTAAAATAATGAAAATATATAAATGATTTATCTTAAAAACGCAGAATGAGATGACATGAACTCAAAACACAAGTACAAGATTATATTAAGCCAATATTCATCACTCATGTAGAACCTTCTGATAGAAGAAAACCAACATCTTGCTAACATTATACCAATCTTCCAAGATATTGTTACATCGTGTGTTTTGGTGTATTACATGACCGTTTATAGTCATAATCCCAGGAGTAGAGATAAACATCCCCTCGGGTTGGAATTTGACAAGGAAACAGTGCGACTTTGACGTCAGTAGTCAGTTTGCAGACGTGTACACACAGTGACATACACGTAAGATAGTCCGGCACTGATTTAGCACCATGTCTCTATATTTGGTTTGCCCTTTCTTTTCTAAATAATGACTGCAATAGGGCAGGCTGCAGAGGGTCGACAGAGAGGCTAAATAAAATAATAAAAATAGCTTGATCGTGCATGCAACTTTTATTTATTTTAAAATATAGCACATGGTTTATCTAGGATCTGAAAAAGATTAAACTGCATTCAAATCAGGCAGCGTAGTGGTTAGCACTCACAAAAAGAAGGTCCCAGGTTCGATTCCCGGGTTGGGGATCTTTCTGTCAAGTTTGCATGTTCTCAGAGTACTCCGGTTTCCTCCCACAGTCCAAAAACATGTCCATTAGGTTGATTGGTGATTTTAAATTGCCCGTAGGAGGGAACGTGTGTGTGAGCCAGGTTTTTGGGGTCTATGTGTGCTCTGCGAATGGACTGGCGACCTATCCAGGTTATACCCCTGCGCTGGGAAAGAATCTAGCAAGCCCCCATGACCTTGAAATAAATAAGCGGGTAAGAAGATGAATGAGTGAGTGAGTGAATGAATGGGTGAGTTGAGCTGATAGGCATCTAAATTGTCTAAATAAACATGTTTGTCTCGAACAAGCATGTGCTAACACTCAGATTTACACAAATTCATCTAAGAAACAGAGACTGCAAAGGTTTTTTGGTTTTGTTTCGTTTTTCAGTGATGTAATCTGAAATACAAAGAATAAGCTTGCTTGCTACTTGAACAATTTTTATTGACCCTATTGACATTCCATAAAGATTACTGCTCCAGTACGGTACAGAGCAGTTAAACATCTCATTTAAATAGCATATAAAGATAATGTTGTAAAAGCTTATTTTGAAATATGAGGGTTTTATCATCATTACATGGCTGGTCTCTGAAGGAATGTGACTTAATTAGCAGAATACGAGAAAGAAAAAAATTTGATTAAAAAGATCTTTTAAACAGAAGAAAACTGAACGGAATGTTTGAAGGAAAGTAAAAGAAGTGTAGAGACTAAGAGAAGTAGTGCCATAGTCACACACCCTTCTCCCTCTCTCGCTCCTAATATGGCAGCTTTTTGCTTGACTCTAAACCATGCGGGCTTTGGCCCAGAGTGTACTGGTCTTTTACAGCGATTAGATCAGACTCCTTTCCCTTGATTTCTCTCATTCCGCTGCTCGGTTATTCCCTGCCCCCAAGTCCCAGGAAAAGCTCCCAAGCCTTCCACACCCAGTCAAATCTAAGCCAGAATAGTTAAGCAGAAAATAGAAGCCCTGACTTACTACATTTACATGGACATTCACATCTTAGCAGACACAGAAAAAATTCTGAACAGATCAATACATTAGATCACAAAACCAAAGTGCGACAACCCACAGAAAACAGTTGAAAAGAGTATTATAGGTATTTGAGAAAGTGGTGGGCCTTCAACCTTCTTATGAAGACATATAGTGACTCTCATCCAGTGACCATCTTGGTACCAGAAAAAAAAAAAAGTATTGAGTGTTTGCAGATCTGAAGGAGTTTGGTGTGATATAACTCAACAAATAACCTGTGATCACCCTCACCACCCCAACACGCCGCCGCAGCCGCCCCACATTGTGATCTGTACAAAATCGGTGATATCTCCAACCAACAAAAAAAATCTAATCAAGCCACACATTGAACATTTTTATATCAAGAAGTATAAGAAGAAAACTCAGACCTTTATTTACACAAAGCTCGATCGGTCAGGTAAACTCAACAGTCAAAACATAGTAAAAATTAAAAAATTAAAAAAATTAAATTGCATGTGAAGTGTCCCTGATATCTACTAGGCAGAGTTTTGTCTGAGCCTTAAACCATTTATATTTTTCGGTATTTGGCAGACACTCTTATCCCGAGCGATTTACAATTGAGCAATTAGAGGTTAAGTGCCTTGCTCAAGGGCCAATAGTGGTTGCTTAGTGAAGCTGAGAATTGAACCCTGGTCTTTCTGGCATCAGTCCAACACCTTAACCTCTAGGCCACCTCTACTCTACTGAACTAAACCAAAGATTTGGTTTGGATCTAACCAAAGAATCCAGATGGTACGTTAAATCATTTTCTGTGACAAAAACATATTGTAATGATACACACATTTACAATTAACATCTCTGACAGTAGATAGACTGACATTTCTTCCATCATGAGCCACAGTTATTTTTTATCCATTATAGCTCAGGAGCCCACAGGTGGTAGCTTGAAGGTTCTGGGTATCGAACCAAAATTCAGCAGTCCTACCATTAATCCACTGAACTAGCACTTCTTTTGTACTCAGACACACACACACACACACACACACACACACACACACACACACACACAGACACACACAGACACACACACACACACACACACACACGGGTGTGGCTGAGATAAAACTTCACATATAGAAATGGACAACATAAATTCTCATCACAGATGTTGAAGCCAAAAAAAAGAGAAACGAGTGAATTTTTTGGCTAAACTTTATTCCCATGGTCCTATCATTCTATTCCCTATTTATAGAAGCACAGTGTCTCTCATCTTCTGAAAACAGAGCCATTCCCTCAAGAATACTCTGTCCATCACCATGGTAGCAAACTTCTTTAAATAAGAGAGAGAGAGAGAGAGAGAGAGAGAGAGAGAGAGAGAGAGAAATAAAGTGCATCAGAGTGAGAAAAAGAAAGATAAACAGAGAGAGAAAGAGAGTGTGTGTGTGCGTGTCCATTGTTTAGATTCTTAATAAATATTAATATTTTACTGAAATATGCACTTTCATGTATCACTCATGACCTACAGCCATGAACGGAGATCAAGTCAAGTCACCGAATAGCACATCAACAGCACATTTACACACACAGACACAGACACACGCACACACACACACACACACACACACACAGACAGACACAGGATTTTGATTAAATATGAATGTAAAGTGTATGGGCGTGGTGGCGTAGTGGTTAGTACGGTTGCCTCACAAAAAGGTGGTTCCGGGCTCGAAGGGCCGGGGATCTTTCTGTCCAGAGTTTGCATGTTCTCTCAACATCTGTGTGGGTTTCCTCTGGGTACTCCGGTTTCTTCCCACAGTCCAAAAACATGTATATTAGATTGATTGGTGATTCTTGGTGATTCGTCTATGTGTGGCCCTGCAACGGACTGGCGATCTGTCCAGAGTGTACCCCTGCCTCTCGTTCTATGTGTGCTGGGATAGGCACCAGCAGACCCCCGTGGCCCCAAAATCGTCAAATAAGCGAGTAAAAAGATGAATGAATGTAAAGTAAATATGCAGAAACTAAACAGCTTTTACAAAGCAAAGCACACACCATCAATAGTCTATTATATTGTTTAAAAATTATAAATAAGAAACCTGGCAACGCAACAAGAACCCAGGGCTGAGGGAAGGAATGCATCACTGTCATGTCATGTTAATCAGACATTACCATGTTACCACTTTACCATTACACTACCCTGTCCTCTACATCTGCCTCTTTCACCCCAACTACCTGCATGTCTTCCCTCACCACATAAACCTCCTCCTTGGTCTTCCACTTTTCCTCCTGCCCAGCACCTCTATCTTCAGCATTCTTCTACCAATATACTGCATGTCCCTCCTCTGCACATGTCCAAACCATCTCAACCTCACCTTGTCTCCAAAACATCCCACATGCGCCGTCCCTCTAATAAACTCATTTCTAATCCTGTTTATCCTTGTCACTCCCAATGAAAATCTCAACAACTCTGCCACCTTCAATTCTTCCTCCTGTCTTTCCTCCACCTTCACCAACACTTCTTCCTGCAACCTCACCACTCACTCACACACACATGCTCTGTCTTCTCCTACTGATTTTCATTACAAGTGAAACCCCTGCATTAGTTAAAGCACTAAACTAGTAGTTTATATTATAATTATTATTATAATGATGATTATTGGTGCTGGTTAATCCAAAGGCAACCACTGGTGTCAGTATTTCAGTTCAAACTTTTGACTGTGCTGCAGTTTTTACTCTGGCTGACTAGTTCGATTTGTATCACTCTTTTAACAGCACATGTTAAACTATAGAAGATCAACAAGTTTCTACAGGAAAACAGTAAAATCGCTGTGTAATAGTATACTATAGCACTATAGTAATAAGGTGTAGAACATTCTGGTATTTCTTCTCCCTCTGTTTTTTCACTCTCCTGGTGGGCTGACTGCTACAGAAATGCTTTAATTATTAACCCTTTGGGTTTACATAAGGTACAAGTTTCATTCAGCCAGTTGAGTTGATAGAGAAAGCATTAAGTTATTCATTCATTCATTCATTCATTCATTCATTCATTCATTCATCCTTTAATAGACGTGCTGGCTACGGTGAGAATACCTACCCTCTGTGTGTACGTCTATAAATGACAATTTGGCATTGATCGATTGATTGATATATTAACAAATATATTCAGACAGTGACATACTGGTTAGTGCGGTCACCCCACAGCAGGAAGGTCCTGGGTTTGATTCCTTTCTGTTCTCCCCATGCTGTATTTTCCCACAGTCCAAAAACATTTAATGTAAATTGGGTTGATTGGTGATTCCAAGTTGCTCGTGTGCGTGTGAATGTGCATGTGTGGTTGTTTGTCTATGTTTGGCCCTGCAATGGACTAGGCCCCTGGACCCTGTGCCTTTCACACCATGTGCACTGGAATAGGCTCTAGCAGACAGATACACTATATGGACACCTATAGTCCTATTTTGAACACGCTGATCCATGCTCACATGGCACGTGACCAGACACTGGACTGAACAAAAATGACACTTTAGCACCACACACACAGGTGAATAAGAGATCCATGAAACTCACTATGCTTAAACTCAGCTCACGAGCCATGATAAGTTGAGTCTGTATGTAATTGACTAGGCCAACAAAATGAGAGTGGGTTCTTTAATATTAGCCTAAGTTGCACTTTCTCTGTGCAGCATGTTGTCTTTTATGGCAAGACTGCTGTTCTGCACAATAGGAAGCACATGTTGGTTTGCCAATGTTGGATTAAGGGATAAAAATAAACCCAGAGAGAGAAACAGCAGCACAGTGTCCACAGCAAGGACCCAACAGGAACTTGAGCCCAGGACTTCCTTTGCTGTAGTGGGGCTTGAACCCAGGTCTTCCTAGGTCTCCCGATCAACAACTCAGCGCCTTAACCATTGAGCCACCACTGTCAAAGGTTTGAGCAGAATGTCCTCCTTTCACTATCACAGCAGTCTAGTCGCTAGCACAAATTGCAACTAGGGTTAGTGCAACAAATGTATACAAGCTCCTGAGAGAAAAAACACCAAGCAGCCGACATTGATAAACACAGCTGTTCTTACCATGGCAATAGTAAACAACTGTAAAGTCATAGAAGCCATAAACAGCTGTAGATGAAAGCACAGAAACTGCATCATTTTTACTGTAACTTTAAGCTATAAAGTTATATACAATAAACACAAACACCTCTGAATAACGGTGCAGATGCTGGCCAGCATTTATCGAGATGAAAGCATTTTGGGAGTTGGTTAAGAAATGTGCGTATAGAGATTACAATAAAAAAACTAAATCTGCAGAGTACGTCCATATTTACAGTGCCTTAAAAAAAAGAATTCATACCTTTTGAACTTTCCCCCATTTTTCACCTTACAGCCACAATCTTAAATATTTTTTACTGAAATCTTATATAACAGACCAACACAAAGTAACACGTAATTGTGAAGTGGAACAAAAATGATCAATTTTAAGCAAATAAGTAATAAGTGTGGCGTGCATCTGTATTCAGTTCCCTTGTATCAATTATTTCAATTCAATTACACTTGCATGTTTCTGAAGTATATGCCTACCAGCTTTGCACATATAAAATAGCTCAGGTTCAGCCACACTGAATAGGAAAATGACTGGTTCAGTGGAACCCAAAAATTCTTTGATTAAAGTCATTCCATTGTAACTCCGGTTGAATGTTTAAGGTTGAATTCCCAGTCTAAAGTTTTTGCTGCCTAAAACACCTTTGTTTCTAGGATTGACCTGTACTTAACTCCAGCCATCTTCTCATCAACTATAATCAGCTTCCCTATCCCTGTTGAAGAAGAGCATCCCCACAGCATGACACCACCATCATCACTATGTTTTTCAGTGGGGATAATGTGTCATCTGACGAGACTACTTTCTTGCACAGGTTTGCTGTGCCCCCTACATGGCAATTAAGGCTTTATTTCAACAATGGCTCTCTTCTTGCCCCACTTACAGAAAATTCAGATTTATGAAGAATATGACAGATACTCCTACCTGAGCTGAGGACTTCTGCAGCTCCTCCAGACTGATCATTGGCCTCTTTGTTGCTTTTCTGATCTCCTTTTCTGGTAGGTTTGAAGTTATGGAATCCTTTTTTCATTCAAGCTTTATTGTCATTTCAACCATTTATAGCATTATAGATGCATTATCCCATGTTTATCCAAGACACCATGGTGCTACACAAAACAAAGAATTACACAAGAGTACTCTTTGTAATATTACTGTTAAGTCTACTAATTTGTCTATGGACCACCTTGTGGTACTTTTTTATGAGAGTTGTTTTATTTCTTTTTTACTTTTTAACCCCATGCCAGCATCACAGATATATCCATCTACAATACATTACAGTATTTCATGAATGCATCAGTGACCAAACAACAAAAATCGCAAATCACATCCAACAGGGGCAGCAGAAACATGTCTCTGTGTGTGTGTTGGCACTACGGTCGTTAAAAACTCCAGGAGGCCAAACCAACACTCCCTTCTAAACAAGCCTACATCGCACCCCTTCCACTTAAAGGGGGAGGATAAATGGAAATCCATTCATATAGAGATGTTATTACAGCTTGTGCTATTTATGATGCTGAGAGAAAGAAATAGAAATAGTAGAAAAAGAAAAAGGTAGAAAAAGAACAAAAGGGTGACGTAGAGAACAAACAAGAACAGAATGTCAACTTGAGTTAATGGAGCCACAACGCTTGTAGACTGCTATTAGTTTAGTACAAAATGACAACACATAACAAACTTTGTTGCTATTACACAGCAGGCCGTAGTTAAAAGAAGCAACATCCCATAACAATGTACACTCAAGATACAGCTCGAGAGAAACTGTGGAGGCAATAAAACAGGAAAATCCATTAACACAAGCAGACGTTCACAACTTTCTTTTTTTCCATTTCCCTTATGTCAATAGAATTTATATTATAGGCTGCTGGGAGGATTCTAAGGCTTTAAACAGAAGAAGACTGTATTGCTTGTTGTAATCGAGCAAAAAAGCACTCTCTGTACATATGACAACAAAATTCTGATTCTTGAATCCCTGTGCAGATCTTATGTTTTGGGGACAAAGTCAGAGATGCTCTGGTATTGATATGTGTAGAAGAGCGATGGAAGAAATATCAGTATAGTGTAAATGGAGGATAGTGTAAATGGAGCTGGAAGCAATGACAAAAGACCAAAGAGGAGGCAGATCTGTGGCAATCCATGAATTGAACCAATGGAAGGAGAAGAATGGTATAGTTGTATCCACTATATTTTGATCTAATATGCAGATTCTATTACACAGGCCAACAATTCAGCTAATAGTGGACATGTTATCAAAAATGTACTGCTTTACAAGCTTGGAAAAAATTTTACCTTTCTAAACCTCCTGGTGAATGACAACCAAGCAGAAAAATGTCTACAGTATCCAGTTCTGATGCCAGCCAGGGTTTTATTATATTCTTACCATGACAACAAGAATAAATAAGAGGTTGTTTAGACCAGGCTCAAATTTACACTACATAATAGGATGAGAAATCGGAACAGGTTCGCACTAAAGTTGATGTGTATGTTGTAAATTCCGGAAGTTTTGTCCTATTTTAATAGTTAAACCTGGTTTAAAACTCACCTCCTAAGAACTACTGCACAGAACATCTGATCTAATGGCCACACATGTTATGCTGCATTTACACAGAGTAATTTACACACTTTTGCTACTGTATTACAAACTTTCTGGAAAGTGTTTCTTCTATTAGTTACCATAGTGTGGCTAGATTATCTCCAGGACAGTTTATTGTACCCTGCTTTAAAGTCTTAGCAAGGAAAGTGGTATATGTTAGTTGTTCGTTTGTTGGACCACTGCTCGGAAAATGTGAGTAAGCATTTAAATTCCAAAAGCACCAATCTGCCAATGAAGGGCCCTTCAGCAAGGTCCTATTTACCTTTAACGGCTATGATCAAAAGAGATAAATAACTTGACTAAAGGTTGTCTGTCAAATTCTGATAATGCTCATCAGGGCCAGTTAAATGCTCAATTTTCTAAATTAAGTGAATTTCCCGATATAGACTTTGGCGCTACATACAGACAATTAAGTACAGTGCAAAACAAAGAAAATGTACAAAGACAATGACACAAAGACATAGACTCTGACTGACAAGCAGCAATGGCGTAGTTAACAGTAAGGTAATTAGTTGGGAGTCTGAATAGTGCAAAATCATCAAGTGACAAGAGTAATACTAAAGTGATGTGTCATTGCATAAGAGCAGCAGTGCACGTGGTAGTCCATGTGTGTATGTTTGCATGCAGGCTTTTGTCCGTAAGTGAACGTGTGTGTGTGTGTGTGTGTGTGTGTGTGTGCGCGTGTGTGTGTGTCAGACTGTGTCCATCTACTCAGCTCCTCTCCATGTTGAAGAGTCTGATGGCTTTAGGAAACTGTTACAGACGCTGACTGTAAAGGCCTGTATGCTCCAGGAGCTTTTCCTAGATGGCAGGAGTGAAAAGAGTGAGGGGTTTGTGGTCATCCATAATGCTGTGTGCCTTGCGGATGCAGCAGGTGGCGTACATGACCGTTATAAAGGAAAGAGTGACTGTGAGGATCTTTAAAGCTGTCCTCATTATCTTCTGCAGGAGCTTGCATTCCATGTGGTTAAGGTGTTGGACTAATACCAGAAAGACCAGGGTTTGATTCCCACTTCCACCAAGCAATCTCTGTGGGTGAGCAAGACCCTTAACCCACAATTGCTCAGTTGTAAAAAGAGACCAAATTTAAGTCGCTCTGGATAAGAGCGTCTGCCAATGCTGTATGCTGTAACTGTAAGATGGTACAATTCCTAAACCAGGAAGTGTTGCAGCTGTTCAGGATGCCCCCTAAAGTCCCTCTATAGACCATGATGAGGATAGGGGGTCGTAAGTGTGCTTTCCACAGCTTCCTTAGGAAGTCGAGACGATATTGGGCTTTCTTGGTGATGGACCTGGTGTTGTGTGTGCAGCTGACGTTCTCCGCCAGGTAAACACCAAAGAATTGGTGCTCTTGATGATCTCCACCTGGGATCATTCAATGATAAGCGAAGAGGTGTCACACTGTGCTCTCATGAAGTCAACAACCAAAGTTGTTGGCTCTGCATCAGGTTGTCAGATGTTGTACCTCCTCTCTGTATGTTGACTCATCATTTTAGCTTTCATGTCAACTTGATGATGTGGTTTGAGTTGTGCATTGCTGCACAGTTGTGGGTTAGCAAGGTAAACAGCAGGGGATTAAGTACACAACCTTGCAGGGTTCCAGTGTTCGGTGTGGTGGAGCTCGAGGTGCTGTTCCCGATCCAGCCTGACTGAAGTCTCCCAGTCAGAAAATCCAGGAACCAGTTACATAGGGAGGTGATTATGCCCAGCAGGCTCATCTTCTGTATCAGCTGCTGAGGAATGAATTGTGTTGAATGCTGAACTAAAATCTATGAACAGCAAACTTGGAATGTAGCAGCTCTGGGATCATTGATTACACTATGAATTGTTTTTGTAGCGATTTAGACTTTACATTTGATTGATTGTTACCCAGCCATTAGGGTTGCACAAGCCAGTGCATTCTTAGTGCCGGTCCCAAGCCCGGATAAATGGGGAGGGTTGCGT
>JAOTRA010064420.1:0-15337 GCA_026260255.1 Pseudolaguvia tuberculata | reverse complement strand
GAGTGAGTGAGTGAGTGAGTGAGTGAGTGAGTGAGTGAGTGAGTGAGTGAGTGAGTGAGTGAGTGAGTGAGGATGTGAGAGTGAGTGAGGGAGGGTGGGAGAGTGAGTGAGGGAGGGTGGGAGAGGGTGGCTGAGGGCTGACGAGTGAGGATGTGTGGACGTGTTGAGGTTAAAAGAGAAAGCAGATGTAGAGAAAGAGAGAACAGGTGGGGAAGACTTGGAAGAATTGGACAAAGACAAGAATACAGAATATATAGACCAACTGCGCTCCATAATCTAGAGGAAAAAATTAAATCTGCAGGTCTGAGATGTTCAGCATAAACATGTGGGTGTATTAGTTAGGGGTGCACAAACTTTTCTTCATCATCATCATCTCTTCTTTCATTGCTCTGAACGCAGAGACCGTCCGAGTGCGGCCGATTGTCTGAGCCACCCATGGTTATGGCAGCACTTTCCAGGGGCCGAACTGTCCCCTCCGGCGGTACCACGCTTTTCTCGAGAGCGCAGTGGCGGTGCCAAATGGGCGTCGGCTCCTGAGGACCCGGAGGACAAAGAGAACATTTTGGATTCACCGCAGTCCAAGAGGTCCCGCTTTGTCTTCGACGACGCCCATTCCACAAGGGACAGCGGCGTCTGAACCCATAGCATTTAACAAACTTCCGCAATTTTCCCAATAATCGGATTTTCCGGGAAAAAACACACCAAAGACAATTTGCTAAAAATCTAGAACACATTCCTGCTGCACAATAACGCCTCTAAAGATCTCATCCCCCTTTCATTTGTCTTTCATCTCACACACTTGAGCAGCTGTTTTTTCTGTTTTATCTTTGTGTTTTTAATTTGCAACAATATATACGTTGTTTCCTGTTTGTTTGTTTTTTATATTTATTCGCGTTGCGTTATTTTAACGTCGGAACGTAAACCAGCGTTTTAATAGCAACGGCGTCGAGTCCAGTGTGCCTTCCTGATTAAATCTTGTTCTTATTAGTTGCCTCCAATTTCCGGTGCTTCAAATCGCAATATGCTGGACCGCAACGGAGACGATCAGGGGACACGTTAGTATATAGTCAAGGTTTAAGCTTGATAATAGTAACTCGCAACAAGAAGGTCCCAGGTTCGATTCCCGGGCCGGGGATCTTTGCATGTTCTCCCTGTGCTTAAGTGGGTTTTCTCCGGGTACTCCGGTTTCCTCCCACCATCCAAAAACATGCAGAATAGGTGGATTGGCGATTTGTAAATTGTCCATAGGAGTGAATGTGTGTGTGAATGGTTGTTTGTCTATGTGCGGCCCTGCGATGGACTGGTGAACTGTCCAGGGTGTACCCCTGCCTCTAGCGCTATGTGCACTGGGATAGGCTCCAGCAGACCCCCATGACCCTGATTAGGGAATAAGTGGGTAAGAAGATGAATGAATGAATGAATGAATGAATAACTGTGTTTTGCAATGTAGGTCACACACCACACCCTGAATTACTCTTTTTTTTCATGTTGTAATATGCACTTCCTCTTAGTCACAGATTTCAAACGTTGCCATAAAAGTACTTAACCCTTTGGTGGGACATGAAGGGAGAAAACACTTTTTATTTAACTATATATATATAAATAAATAAATAGTATATTGTAATCGGAGATATTTTCATAGCTCTTCGGGTAAAATGTGGTCATTCGGAAGGGAAAAAAGTAAAATTCTTAAAAGGAAAAATAGTGTTTAATTTTCAACAGGTTTTTTTTTTTTGTAATTTATGCTATGCACTTTTTTTTTTTTAACATGTTTGACCAGATTTTCTACTAGTGAAAAATGATTCAGTGCCTTTTATTCCTCAGGGTTCGCATCACAGTTTCCCAGTACAACCTACACCATGTTTCTTTTTTTTTTTTTTTTTTATAAAATGGCTCTTTATCGATTTACTCTATTCTGTTGATTTGTCTGATTATGTAAGTGTGTGTGTGGTTTTTGTTTACGATTGTTTATGATTAGTGGCTCGAAAGTGTGAAACTTAAGTGGTGGATTTCATTGTTTAAAATTGCAGCGTCAGGCATGGGATGTTGATGATGATGTGATAAGTTGCTAAGTAAATGGAGAAGTGACGTAGGGATGGTAGACGGGCGAGAGGATTAGAAACGTTTAGTTGGTGCAGTATGAGAGTTTAAAGTAAAAAAAAAAAAGAACTATTGAACATAATTTGTTTATTATGGTGGTCAGTTTTGCACCTACAATGTTCTCGATGTTGTTGAAGGAAGGTTGTTTGGAGAAATGTGTTTGGGTTTGCAGGCTGTGATGGGTTAAAAAAAAAGTTGTTGAGAGAAATTGGGTAAGAAATTGTGGGACGCTGACAAACACTGTTGTCATCAAAGTTAGGAAAGCTGTCGAAACTGGAATAGGAGGATACTGGAGATCCCAAAGTCTCACACACACACTTTTATCATCACACACCTCAGGGACATCAAGTGACACAAGGACAAGCTGCTCGTGGAGTTTTATAGTCACAGCTCACCTTTAGCAATGTAAATACTAAAGCAGAAAATTGTATTGTAGCTAACTTACGCTTGGTGACCAGCGTCCAGGTGTGTCATGGGGTTGATGAGCGATTAACGTAGCTAAGCAGAGCTAGGAAAAGATCTGTAAGGTTTGCGATGTTTAATAAGTGCCATGAGTATACAGACATTTCTGTGGGTTACCAATAAATATAATTCAATTTCATTGTGTGTCATTTGGTTTTCCTTTTGTTTCGAATTTTGTAAATAAAATTATTTCATTAACATGTGACTGGATGCCACATGTACATACAAGCCTCTAATGTATGAGAAAGTAAATGTGTGTGTGTGTGTGTGTTATGAAACACAACCCTGCACCTTGAACAAACTTTAAAGTTAGGAGGTATATATACATAAAAACCTACATTCGTTTATTCATCTTCTCACCCAATTATTCCTTAATTCAGGGTCACAGTGGTCTTCTGAAGCCTACGATAGTGCAGGGGTACACCCTGGACAGGTTTTCCAGTCTATCCCAGGACCACACATAGACTAAATCACTAATCAACATAATGTATGTAAGCGCAAAGAGAACTGTGCACAGAAAGACTCCTTTGCCTGGGAATCGAACTCAGGACCTTCTTGCTGTGTGGCAATCGTGCTAACCACTACACCAACGCGCTGCCCAAAAACCTACATTACAAATAACTGACAATTAACATCTGTACACGAGTCAAACGATCCACAAGTCACATGATCACCAGGAAGATTAGCATCAATAATGAAGACAGGAAGGTAAGTTTTCTAACTTCCTTTTTCCTCTCTATTCTCACTTTAATAACATTGTGTCTGGTTAATCAAATTATTTTCTTAGTCAAAATCTAAACATTTGCCTGGGATGGATACATTCTTTATTTCGTTTTGTTCAATAAATATAAACAGCTTTATAAAGATAACGGTGCGAGTGTTGGGCTTAGTTGTGTTGAGCTAAACTGATTAAAACAGGAAATTACAAGAAATAACAGATTCTGTAAAATGGCGGAATTCTGACACAATGGCAGGAACTTTTTTGGCTCGTCTACCTGTTCCTCCAGTCTGTGATGCAACTCTCCAGTTCTGAGTGTGTATCTTGTGAAACCTTGTGGTTCGGAGAAATTACACACACACGATGCATGTAGCTGTAGTGTTCATTTATTATCCGGTACAATTTTTCCCATTGGTGATCTTCTGTCATTGAACTTCTGAACACCTTAAAAGACAAACAAACAAAAACACAGAAAAACATTGTGGAATGAAGAGATGATTAATCCCTTTGATGGAAACACATTAGACCTTAAAAGAACCGGGTGGGTTCGATAACTGGGCTAATGAAAATTAAAGTTAATGATTGGACATATTAGAAGCCAGAGTATGTCTTACTTTTAGGAGTTGTTCTTTTGTAAGAAATGTTTCTTATTTCTATTCTTCATTAGGTTGGACAGAAGAATCCGGAACACGGATGTATGCTAACATATAAATGGGCTCCGGATTAAACATCTAGGTTAAATGTTTATGCAAGGACGTGTTTTTAGGCCAATAAACAGGTGACTCTGTAGCACGCTCAAGCTTTCATTCGCCCATTTTGTTTTTTTATTCCATCGTCCCATTTGCATTTCTAACAACCATCTATTGTCTAGACATGTTGACTTTAAGTCATCGCTCTGTTCTAGAGGCAACAGACACATTATTTGTTCTGTAAACTACACTGTTAGTGTAACCAACATCAAGTGTCATTAGAAATATCTGAAATTCAACGGCGTATCCATGGCGCAAAAGTAGAAAGCAACAAAAGCGTTTCTACGTAACATCTAAACGTTCAGACGTTTGGTGGAAATATTGCAGCCTTTAAGGAGTGTAAGATACTTCGGACCACAGGCCAAAATTTTCAAGAATTTTTAAAGTTGTACTTGAATGTACAAAAAACATGTTAATGTGCCGCTCAGAATTCGTCGATGACCCGGAAGTGGTTAGCGATGCACGCAGGCTCGTCTTCAAAGTGAAGGTTCTGCGAGATGCGAGCACCCAGTTCTTCCAGTGTCTTTACAAAATATTGGTACTCGCGTCCCACCCAGGGCCTTGCCGGGTCGCGCACTTCGTACGGTGTCACGTGAGCATGCACGGCCACTCCGCTGGATGCCAACTCCGCCAATGCTTGCTTATCAGTAACCCATGTGTCTCCTTTGCCTGGGTGTCCGCCGTCCAGCCAATACATATCCGAGATGCTGTTCAGGAACTGCTTGAGCTCTGGATCTTTGCGGGCGGACACCAGCTCGTGTACCATTTGATTCAGCACCACACAGCCTTTACTGAAGCCCACTACAATGAGCGAGAATCCCGGGGGCAGAGGAGCAGGGATTGAAGTGCATCCTAGTGGTGGCAAAGGCCCGGCAACGGCTGCCCGCTCCATGGCGTGGCCCAGAAGGGCTCGTAGGTGGTGCACTGCGCCATAGTCAGGTGAGTGCTCTGGTGCGCCGAAGACGTTGCATGAAACAAAGTTGACGTAGCAGCTGAACTTGTGCAAGTGGAGCCGTGAAGGACGTACCAGCCACACGTGCCGACCCGGGAAACGGACTCCCAGCGACAAAGCCACTCGCTCGAGACTGAACGATAGCCATGGAGTGGAATCGGGCTGCAAAACCATCTCTTGATAGAAGTTCTGAAAAAACAGATGTTGATTCACTGTTCAGTGTATTTAACAAAAACAATTCATCATCATCATCATCATCATCACAACTGTTTCTCTGTACAAACTCATCCTGATTTACTCCTTCACACACACTACATGAACATAAATTTGTGCACCCTGACCACCACATCTATGTGCAACTGTTAAACATCTTCATTCCATCTCCTTCCTACTCTTCTGGATGTTCCACTACTTTATGGGAATAGGTCCTCCGGTCCTACAGGAACACACCACGGCACGGGGCTTTATGCACAGGAGCGTTGTCATGCTGGAACAGGTTTGCAGTTCCAGTGATGAAATTGTTATGCTGCATCATCATGACGTCATCTGGCGTCTTATCTCTGAGCCTACCAAGGTTCTGTACCCTGAAAGTGTGTGTGTGTGTGTGTGTGTATAGCTTCATATTCTGCAGTTTATAGATCATCAAGAATGTATTGTATACGCCGCGATCAGCCATTGATCTAATCGAAACAGCAGCATGACATAGAGTCCGGACTAACCTGGATGTCTCCGGGAAAGAAAACGACGTGTGCATTTTCGCCGCCTTTCGCCTGGGTTTCTCTTGGTTCGGGCCGCAGGAGTAAAACATCATTAACGTGATGCTGGTCGTAGCCCGGAACCGTGGAGAGTCGCAGCAGGCGGGCGGGAGGAGACGACGCCCGACCTGCACTCGAACCCGCAGCAGGGCTACCCGAAATGTTGCTCATCACCGCCACGCACAGCGACCGAGCTGAAAAACTTCTGAACCTCCTCCAAACCATAAATCTCACACACACAAATCTACTCAAATCCACTACCAGCTATCGGGTTACCATAGTTACCGTGTTTAATCCGCCATCTTTAACATTGCGCAGGTATAATACGTAATAAATATCATATTAATAATAATCATCATCATTTTTAGACGTTTTCATCCTCCAAAACTGGCGTTTTGCCTATTATTTTTTAAATATTATAATACTATTAATTCCTAAATTATTTTATTACCGTTTTTATAACTTTTTTTAATACATTACATTAAAAAGCTTAACATTAAATTAAGTCCGATAATCGTTGCCCGAGCGTATTAAACCACGCATGCGCGGACGATGATTCAGGATTGGCAGGAAAACACGGAAGTGTTTACGTCATATGTGGAAGCCTGACAGACTAAAAAGTAAACTTTCACCAAATTAAAGTGAACTTTGGTCACAGGGTCGTATGTTAATAGTCACGACATTTTAGTGCAAGTAAGATACAAACATTATTAAAAAAAATATCTATTTTTAAACTCCGGAGGTTTCAAATAGAATCAGTGTTATTTGATGTAAGACATGACCTCTGGTCTGGGTCGACGCCTGGTTGCGTGTCTCCTGAACATTTCTGAAGCTCGAGAAAGAGATGTGGTGGAGAAGGTGGCCCAGGCAGCTACCACCTACCAGCACGGTGAGCTTCACGCGTGTGGCCTCCTGGTGCTGTATCAGTTTTTATTAATAAAGTGTCTTCTTGTTGGTGATCAATGACAGGGTTGTGTAATGAACCTAGAATTTCCTGTTAAATAATTATACCATGGCTCCTAGAGAGACACGGGTACTCTGCCTGTTCCTGTTGTCGTGGAGATTGTTTATATCTACAACAGTTTAGCCTAAAGGATGGTTTTCTTTCATATTAGGTGAAAATCGAAAAGGTGTGACTGTCCTGAACATCTTCAGCGATCATGACTACAACCGCTCTGTTCTTACTATCGTAGCTGGCATCGAGATCATCGGTGAGAAACCTTTTTACAAACCAGGGACAACCCCCTTGTCCATTAACTTACCATAACTTTTATCTCGCCGTTGTTCCCCTTTTAGAGTGAAGTTACCATTCTTAACATGGTGTCGTATTTGTGCGTTAGGGGAAGCGGTCCTGTCAGCATCAGAGCGAGCGTTTTCGCTGATCAACATGACGATGCATGAAGGAATCCATCCTTGCATGGGAGCTGTGGATCTCGTGCCTTTCTATCCTCTGGGAGAGGAAGTGAGCTTGGAGGACTGTACAACAGAGGCTCTAGGTAATCACTAAACAAGCTTGTAGATATTTGCTTCAAGTGTTACATGAAAAATGAACTTGCTTTGTTTTCTCCTCTCAGCTGTAGGGACGGCTTTGATTGAACGAGTGAAGGGCACCAGTGCGTTTTTTTTCGGGTGGGCAGATAGACCGCTGCACCGAAGCCTTGCTTCCAGAAGGAAGGAACTCGGTTGGTTTAGGAAACATCTCAACATGGCTGATATCCGACCAGATGTTGGGCTGCTGCCTGCGAGGCGATACGGACTTACAGGTTAGAATTGTTCTTAACAACATAATATATAAAACATAACAACAAATACTTGACATTAAACAACCTTTTAAGTGGGATCGTTCATGTTGTGAGTTTTTACTCCTAAGCAAACTAAGAAAGTAAATATTGTACATTAACATTGTATTTCCTCACTGAAGGCATTGGAGTCAGCCCCTATGTAATGAACTGCAACGTGACCATCGATACCCAAAACATATCGATTGGACGGAATGTGGCCGCATCCATACGTGAGTCTAGTCCAGGAGGAATCCCGGGAGTGCAGGTTATCGCTCTTCCTCATGATGGGGCAGTGGAAATTGCCTGTAATGTCGAAAGTATCCCTAATTCAGTTGCTGGAGCAGAATCATGGCCATCCTTTAAAGTTGGGGACCAGACATTCTGTCACGCGCCGGCGTCACTTATCACAGCACGAGTGGCTGAATTGGCCGTACGTCAGGCTGTGAGGAAACGAGGAACGGCGCTGGTTGGGTTTACGCCACTTGAGTGTAAGAGACTAGCGGAGACCGCACTGTCTCAGGACATTGGACACTTCTGGAAGGTGGTCAGTGGAGTACGCATGTAGAGATGGAGCCCCTGTTACTGCCGAGCTTCATAGGAAAAGGAATAACAGTGCTTTGTACTACCTATAGTGATTAGCGTTGCTATAATTGTTCAACAAAACTTGCCAAATGAAAGAACATAAATAATATTTACCTTCTTTTATTAAAATGTATAATTACTCACTGTTTGAGTAACACTTGTTAATCACGGTTTGTTGATGCAGATTTTCAGAATGAAAGGTGGGAAACAGAATTCTGTAGAGGGGTGAAAGTAAACTCAGATGGGTCTGATTCTTTCCTCCAGAAGTGGTGTTTTTTTTCTTTGGTGCAGCAGACAGACTCAAGCAACATGGCTTTTCTGACTGGAGGAAAGATCTCAGCTGGTTCACCGTTCTTCCCAACATGGCTGCTGTCAAACCTGACGTGAGATGATACAGACCAACAGGTGAGAAGCTGAGCGTATCCTGAATACTGAGATTAGGTTTGAAGTAGTCTATGATGGACTATAAAGTTAGGCCCTCTATGCAGCACAGTTATTACTGATAAAACATCTGGGGGTCCCCAAATTGTTTGGGACTTTACAATCATCATAACTTCCATCCTTATTGGTGTCCCTTTGTAGAACTGTAGTTATTCATAAGTTTAGTGGGGATGATTTGTTAAACGACTTTAAAATGAAGCAAAACATTTCAGTAGAATAGAATCTGTTCCACATGTCAAAAGTTTAACCAACAGTTTCACAGCTATTGAACTTTGTGTTGAAGATTGTAAACTTGACACTTAACTGTTATAAAAGAAAGTTATTCATAAACTTCACTGTTATTGTGCACAGCTTATTCATTCATTCATCTGGTTCGGGGTCACTGGTGCCTATCCCAGCGCACATAGAGCAAGAGGCAGGGGTACACCCTGTAGAGGTCGGCAGTCCATTGCAGGGCCACACATAGACAAACAACCATTCACACACACATTCACTCCTATGGGCAATTTACAATCACCAATCCACCTCATCTACATGTTTTTAGACTGTCGGAAAAAAAACGGAGTACCCGGAGAACATGCAAACTCCGCACAGAAAGACCCCCGGCCCAGGAATCGAACCCCGGACCTTCTTGTTGTGAGGCGACCGTGCTATCCACTACGCCACCGCACTGTGTCTATGGACGATTGTGCAGTTATTGTTTCCTTTTCTGGTCATTATGATTACATGTCATGTATAGTGCAAATGCTGATATTTAATCAAAGTCAATTTTAAAAGATGTAAGCAGGCCTTGATCGAAATCTGCTATAGTCACAAAATAGGAATCAGGAACTGCCGTGTAAATGCAGCCTTTAGGGTTTTGTTTCATGAGTGATATGCAGGTTGTGTGTTTTTGGGGGTTACGGGTTTAATGTAGGTTTAACACAGACAACTTTGTGCTTTATTTCTGGAGACTGTGAGCCAGACTTGTTGTGCCTGAAAGGTAGGATGTGGTTCACTTGAAATGCTAGAACAGGGATCTATGAGCACAGCCTTATGGGTAGGCTGTTTATAAAACATTTAACTTCTCTGGTTCTTCAATATTCAGTTTAATGATTGTGCACACGTTATAATGGAGGGGGTGTGTACACAATTTTTAATAAAAAGGTATTGATTATTGGGTGATGGGATGTTTTGTGAACTGTGTGCACAGGTACATTGTCTTACTTGACAACACTGGAAGAAGAAGGGGGGGGGGAGTCAGGTATAAACAAAAAAAGGCAAGATTTTGGTCAGTTTCTAGTTTTATTTCTACTTAAATAACCTTACGTGTCAGTATCCACCGAACACCTCTCACACCTCTCGTTTCTTTTGGTGGGTTTTTGGATCAGAAAGGCCCTTCCCACACCCTCCTTCCCTCCCTCCAAACAGAAAAAGGCAGCCGGTGACTTTTGCCCACGGTTAACCGTTCCTGAATACCTTAGACGGCGAGATTCACTAAACGTGAAGAAAGTGCATCGAGTGTTCAAGTAATAGAGGATGGTTTAAAAACCATGAGGGTACGTGTTAAAACTGGCACTAAAGACAACGATCTTCAACGTGAACAATTGAATCTCTACCAACAGTCTTGGGTGGAAGAGCAAAAAGCCGATAGTTGGTTCATTGCACTCTATCTCAGGTGGCAGTTAGAGGAAAGGGAGGGGCAAAACAAAATGTAACGTTTAAGCTTCAACTGTGCTTCATCTCTTTGAAGCACGTCGAGGGTCCCTGCCGTTGCTGATGGTGACGGACGGTTTAGGAGGTAAAGGTAGATTTGCAGTAACTGGTAGCGTGCCATTTCCAGGAACACGGCCGTTCGCTCTCCCAGGAGCTGGGAAGTTGGCTGGTGGGTTTGAGTTATTATTTGGGTAAGTCTGCATGGTGCCATTTCCTAAAGTTAAAAAAAAACAAACGAGTTTAATTTTCCGATAATTGCAACCACAAGCAGAAGCAAGTGAACTTTTTTGAACACAAACGCCTCCAGATTACATTAAATCATGACTGACTGGTTTGCATACCTGCTTGGACAGAAAGAGGAGGAGGAGTGTTTTGATTAGGTGGGGAGTTTCCACGCTGGTCCTTACCCTAGTTAGAAGGAAAAATTAAAAACTATTCAGTGTTTGCTGAGGTCATTTGAGCCATCTTACCATTTCTGTAATGTTGAAGCTATGAAAAGAATTGGGACTATATTCTCAGCGGAGCCGGTGCAAAACCTAAGCAAACTAATCAGCTGCTTCTGACCTTTGTGGCCACCAGCCCCACCTCCGAAGAAATAACCGCTACAAACAATGGGTGTTACTTTTAGTATGCAACTAAAGCAGATTGAGGGGAAAAATGAGATATTGGTGGGGTCCCCTGACGTCTTTGGCTGGCTCTGCTGTTCATGACGAGTACAAAATTTCTATAGAACTGAGAACACGCAGACTACCGGAGCTTACCGTTTTGTTCTGCTGGTTGGCCTGGGCTAGCAGCTCAGTATTTGGCTCGCTGAAGTTGGGTACTTCCGAGTACACCATGCAGAACCTGAAAATATTTGGGCATAGCAATTAACAGGGGCATATGTAAGAAGCAACCCAAAGCAAAAACACCAGCAAGGCAGATTTAGTTTAGAACAAAACATTCTTTACTCACTCTCCGATTTTCTGCAGATCTCCGCCTCGTCCTGTGTACAAAGTAAGACACCCTTTCCAAATAGAGGCATAGCTACAAAAAAAATGGCAATTACAGGCTACCATTAGATACTTTATACTTCTCATTGAGAGATGGAGCATCTTTTATACTTTTCTCAAGAAACATCATTCTGCACAGCAACTTCCTTCTTGCAATAACTTATTTGTAACAAGTTATTACAAGTAAAACTTCTGAAAGTTGGCTTGAGAAATAGTAACTACTTCAATGCATTTTCACCGATTTTTCATACATTTGGCGGTGGCTCATGGTGCAGAATTGTTCCTTGGCTGAACAGGAGGACCCAGAAAGGTTCCCTGAGCAAGAAGACCCTTAAGCCTTTCTATTCCACGGCATGATGCATAAAGAAAATCTAGCAGTTTGGTGCGAATGATCTTGAGGGTCATCTACAGTATTGCTAGAAAAAAAAATGGTTGCCGCCTTACCCTCGTGTAAGGCGGATGATGTCGCCTGGCTGGATCAGGCTTCCCAATTCATCCCAGACAGAGATGGCGATACTGCCACTCTTATCAGCTACTTTACATGAGCGCACTTCATGCCCGTCTTTTGTCTTGGTCACACGACCTAGAGGAGGACGAGGAAAAAAAAATACTTTGAGTCAAAATGCTTGCTACTTCCGAACATTCATCTTCCGTGTAGGTTTGTATGTTAATTCCACCTATTAAAACAATTTACTATGATTTTGGATGGTATGAATGACCTTCGAACCCCTTACACCCTCCCATGACAGCTTCATGTGAGCGTCCCAGCAGCAGTTAATCGTATGTTATTATAGCAGGAAGTCATCTGACTATTTTTTGCAGGTACATACTTCTACTCAGTTTCACATACTTTACAGTAGGGAAGTATGCAATCTAATCCCAGCCGAAATCACATACTTTTATACTATTACAATTACACCATTTGGCAGATGCCCTAATCCAGAACAATCAGGGGTTAAGGGCCTTGCTCAAGGGCCCACTGTGGTGGTTTGGTGATGCTGGGAATCAAACCCTGGTCTTTCTGGTATTAGTCAAACACCTTAGCCATTAAGCAACCGCTACCCCACATTGTAGTAAGTGTATGAATTCCATCCTTACTTCCCATTAAAATACTACGCAGACTACTACTTTAATAATAGCCCGGAAGTGCGTACTAACCTAAATACAGTACGTACTTCAGTAGTCAGCGAGACTATTTTAACGCGCATGCGCAATTTAGGTCCCTGGCCGTGAAAGCGGATGTCGACGTTGCGCAACAGGAAAAAAAAGAATAAAAAATAATAATAAGCTTTAAAACAAATTGAACCGTTTGAGGGGGGAAAATAATCAATAATCCTCCCATTACAACTTACCTATTTCCAAAACTATAAAGACGATATGCAGGTTTTTAGATCCTGGCTTTACGTCTTTAATCAGAATCACGGCGTCGTTAATATTCGACATTGTTTAAGAAAAACGACTGATGAAGCGGGAGGAGGAAGAGGAAGAAAACAGCAGCAGCAGGAGCAGCTAAGCGCCGGGGTTGCTAACACGACACTGTAATAGAGCAGCAGCAGCTAGCACGCTATGCTAACCGATAACACTTTTACAGTAGAATTAAGCTGTAAATATATTACAGCTGCCCAAGTTAAACTGGTTATCAAATTATCGAACAAAACGTTTCATCCGTTTTAGTTTATAAACCCGAAAATTTCGGTCTGTATCGAGAGGGAAAGTGACTAAAGTTAACCCTCAAACAATCGAGTGGCTGCTCACTTTTACTATTATTATTAATGTATACCAGCCTATTGTTTCTATTATTATTATTATTATTAACGGGAGAAGTTAATATTCAAATCCCAAATCGGCGTTTCTGTTTTAAATCTGAACGTTTTTGTTCTTTCCTTTACTCATGTTTTAAATCTATATAATTAAACCATCTAATATTAACCGCTACAAAATCCTATTTTAATAAAGTCAAAGGATTGTGTGGTAAAAGCCGACGAACGTCACTGAGCTATGCTAACAAACTTTACTTTAAATAATAACTCTGCCATCTTGGACATTTATATTAACCACACCAATGACTTCGTAAACGAATCTCTTCACGGATCTATGGATTGGGAGAGATTTACAGTGAGTTCAATATATTAAAATCTGATCGCGACAAAAAATTATGAGGAGAAAACCGCAATAATAATAATAGCATCGCTCTCTCAATCTAATCAACCCTAACAAAAGCCAAAGAACAACGCCAACGTGTGCGCCCCGAGCTTTTTATACCAACTGGGTCATACCATTATATGCCGAATGTGGGGGACGAAAGGACGTACGTTGAACATAATGTATAAATCTGCATGCGAACCAAATGTATATATTGTGATATAAAAATTAAGATGTCGTAATATAACTTATTTTAATATAATTTTTTATTTTAAAATAAGAAAAGAAAGCGAGGCGTTGGTATTTACTCTAAACTGGACATTTGATTTGTCACAGTAAACGCTGGTACCACATATTAGGGAGACATTAATTACTGTATATTAATAATATTTTTCTCTGTATTTGCAAGTGTATTTTTATTCAAATGTACAAATGAACATGTACTATACTATGTTTATTTTATGTAATGGATGTATTTTATTTCTTTCTTTCTATTCATTCATTCGTTCAGTGTTTGCATAGTTATTATTGATTTATAAACAAACCACAATACAAATGTTCATCGGAAAGAATGAGTGTGTTTTCTGTGCAAACCGTCTATCCAATCAGAAGCCTGTGAAAATATAGCGTTAAATGTAAATGTCCAGTGAAAGACTTCTTTTTTCTCAAACTGCTGACATTAGTGGTTACTGTCAGGTAAACTAGGACTATTTTATTTATTTTTATTATGTACTATTTAGTGTATTTAGAAGTATAATTTATATTTTCATAAAAATCAGCCGTCACGAACAGGATTCGAACCTGTGCGGGGAAACCCCATTGGATTTCGAGTCCAACGCCTTAACCTCTCGGCCACCGTGACGCTGGGTTAAGCGGTTCTAAGCATTAATTTATATTAGTCTATATAAAACATTAAAGACGTCAATACTGAACAAAGTAAACGTACTTAAGTTGAAAAAAAAAATAGATTAAAAAGAAACCGAAACACAATTATTTACATTTATTCACTGCTAATATTGTCGACTTGGTATAAAAAACATTACAAATAATTATGCTTATAATAGAGAAATGTCTTTTTAAATTTACTATAAAACAAAAGCTATATAATTAAGTTTTAATATACAAAATATAAGCTGTGTAATAGACCAGCAGATGGCGCGCAAGACAACGCTAAAATTAACCGATCATGAAGTATTTGCTTGTGATGCCCCCTGCTGGTCATGTTTGTGCTTTAAATGGCATGAACTAATATTTACATCTTTTTCGATACACTCTTTTCTATGAATGTTCTCCATGAAAGTTTGTAAAAAAAACTTGGTTTCTAAAAAATAAGAAATCAAAACAATTAATTATTTATTTGCAAAAATAACTATGTAAATACTAGAATTTGAGTATTTTTATTGTGTTTGTTAGAAATAGTTAAGAGTCCTGGATTTGCCCAGTTTGATTTACACAGTTGTCCCAGATTAGTGTGAAGATGGTTTAATCAGGGAAACAGAAAAAAAAACCTAAGAATTCAGAGAAGACGTGATTATTATACCTGTACCGGTGATTTTTAATGTCTAACAAGTGCTCCCATCCGAGATATATACTTTTCTAACCAATATATCATTTCCCCATTGTTTCATCATTACATTCTATATACTATTGTAAAATAAGTGCGGTAAATGTCATTTTACCACCAAACACTCCAAAAGAGAAAAACATCGCTTAAAATTTATTGTTCTTGTATAACTTTTTTTGCTTTACCGCCATCTACTGGTCAGAGATTTAAACAGGAAAAAGCCCCACATTAAGATATTCCCTTAACTAACACGGGTTAAAAACATTAATTAACTAATTATTAATTGATGGATCATTCATTCATTCATTCATTCATTCAGTTGTGGTGGGTCTGGTGGTGGTCTGGTTGCCTTACAAATCAGGGATCCTTCATGTCTGTGCCTCCCTTTGGTTCTCCTTTTAGTT
>JAOTRA010064411.1:0-15337 GCA_026260255.1 Pseudolaguvia tuberculata | reverse complement strand
GGAGGAAACCGGAGCACCCGGAGGAAACCCACGCAAGCGCGGGGAGAACATGCAAACTCCGCACAGAAAGATACCGGCCATGATTCGAACCCGGGACCTTCTTGTTGTGAGGCGACTGTACTATCCAGTACGCCACCGCGCCGCCCTAGGTCTGAACATTTCATCAACAAATAATGAAAAAAACCTAATTTTACAATCTTTAACCAGATTAATTTTCCCATGTTGCTCTTGTTTTTAATCTAAAATGTCACATACCTCCACCTGTGGAGTCCAGATTATCTTTACAATGAAAGTCAAGAAGGGCAGCGTAGTGGTTAGCACGGTCGCCTCACAGCAAGAAGGTCCCAAGTTCAATTAGCAGGTCAGGGAACTTTTTGTGCGGAGTTTGCATGTTCTCCTTGAGCTTGTGTGAGTTTCCTCCCGGTACTCCAGTTTCCTCCCACAGTCCAAAAATGTGTACATTAGGTCGATTGGTAATTCTAAATTGTCCATAGATGTGAATGTGTGTATAAGTGGTTATTTGTCTATGTGTGGCCCTGTGATGGACTAATGACCTATCCAGGGTGTACCCCTGCCTTTTGCATTATGTGCACTGGGATAGGCTCCAGGAGACCCATGTGACCCTGAATTAAGGTATAACCAGGTTCGAAGATGAATAAATAAATGAATGAATGAAAAAAATTATTATGCAATCTATTATTAGTTGTGTTATATTATTCCAATTTAATTATCTGCTTTTCATCAAATCATGAACATAAATATCTTATTTAAATGAAAGTTATTATATGATATGGTAATGAACTCGTCTATCAGAAAGCACTTTCTTCTGAAATTTCGGAGTTCTGTGTTCCGTTCATATAAACAACACTTCTTCAGTGATTCTTTGTGAAGTATTGCTAGCCTATGTCTGCATATCCTGTGTTTCTCTACTGTTACAATGATCGTTTCTCGACTTATTTGGCTTCATGTTCACAAGTGTGCTTTACCCTGGTCTTGTGCAAACTTCATTAAAATGTTTAACTCGCACCATGGAGGTTCGTCGCCTGGTTCTTCACACTAGCTAACATAAGTGAAGGTCATTGTTAGGATATGCTAGTTCATTTTAATGAAACATTACTTAATGTTGGTTAATTAAGACTGCTTTTTATATAATGCCCATGTAATTCTATGTGAATTCTATGTGTCTAATGTGGTTGGTCTTCAACAAAGAAAGTATGTTAGTAAGTAAGTAGTAAGTAAGTAGTAATGTATTTTTATATAATAATTGGTCTATTTACCTTTTATAAAATGATATGAACCCAAATGTTTATGTTGCTGCATGTACAAAAAACAAGTCCCGTCACCCGGCGCCCTATTTTTATTAAAGCGAACTAACCCAGTGAAAGAAAATCCCCACAGGAGCACGCAGACCGGCTGTGTCCCAATTCTCCTGCCCTCCTAACCTTCTTTTAATCCTCCGGCCTCTCGCCACCGAGATGAAGCAGAGTTTACTTTTCCACCTGCTTTAGTGGTGCATCAACCTTTATACATTGTCTATTATAGTAGATTCTAGTCACCAAAGTCTGAAACACACAGCTGTCTCGAATATCTTTGTATGTTGTAGTAATCTTCTTTCACTGGAACTAACAAAGCCCCTGACCTCAATTTAGCTATGATGTGTTGTGTGGAGGTGATTATCAGGCTTCAGGTTTTTCTGTCTATATTCTTGTGCATGCTGGACTTCAACCATAAAGATAGTGAAAGAATGAAAGTTTGAGCAATTAAACATACAAAGTGCTCTTATGCTCTTATTCCATAAACTTGACTTGTCACTTTTATACTGAAACAAAACATTTCCAAAGACAATTTTGTCATCAAGGTGAACGGTCTTAGTCTTTAGACTTAATTAAAAGAGAAACTGCAGCCATTTCATATAGCAATTGCGACACCCATGTTTATTACAGAAATTGGGCCAAACTCATGATAATTTATCATTAGAAACAATCATTTTCAGCAGAACTCTATTTTTAGTCAAACTTTAAACTAGGTCTCATCAAACATTGTCGCTGTTATAACACACACACACACACACACACACATGCAATGGTCATACAATTTGTACAAATGACAACAATGTGTTTGTTGAGGTTAGTGGTGGATGAATGTATTATGTGGTGCTGTGGTGTGTGAGCAGGTGTGAACATAAGACGCTGGGATGCCGCCCCGCAATAAAGAAAACTACTTACACAATGTTAACAATAAGCTGAGTAGTATATTGATAAGGCTGTGTATAGTCTTACAAAGCTGTACAGATCATGACATTCATTCATTCATTCGTTCATCCAAGCACAAATTGCAATTAACATATTGCGATACAAAGCCGGAGGTGCCTAATATTTATTTTACGCCATTACAATGGTCGTACGTGTAAGCGATAACTACAGCTACGGAGGAGGAAGTCATGTGACAAGCACGGTTTGAATAAAATACTAATGTAAATGTAAATTTAAAACAAAATATAATAATGTATTTTACATAATCAAGATAGTTAGCTAAAAAACAATTGTACAAAGGCCTAGAAATTGATAACAAAAAATCATTTACTTGTGATATTTGACTGTTAAAAAATCGACGGAATTACAAAACTATTTTGTTCGTGTATGCGGACGGTGGACAAAAAGTCCTTAAACGTTAAAAACATGGGCCTCACTCTTCTATTGGCCACTCAACAGCTTTTTTATTTGTTTTCTTTTGTTTTACATTTGTTTCCATTAAGTGTATTACAGCCTTACGGATTATAGTGTATTTCATTAGTATTACAGCCTTCATCTCCCAACCCTGATAATAAACCCACACTGATCTTAAATTAATAATAGATTTATTGTATTCAATCAGTTGAAACTAATGTTTCCAATATTTTAGCTAGCAGTAATAATTTATTATGGGTTATTTACTGCCCCACATTTTTCAGTTTGTATTATCATCACCACTTTACTATTAATCATATCATATTTTGTGCTTTCTTCTTCTTCTCCTTTCGGCTGCTCCACACTACATCCTGTCCTCTAAATCTGCCTCTTTCACCCCAACTACCTACATGTCTTCCCTCACCACATCCATAAACCTCCTTCTTGGTCTCCTCCCTCCTCAGCATTCTTCTACTGCATGTCCCTCCTCTGCCCATATCTAAACCGTCTCAGCCTAACCACCCTCACCTTGTCTGTGCTTTATTATTTTATGACCCCTTGTGTTATAACTTGAATGAATGTACTTAAATATTTAAAAATATATAATGCATGACAGTGGTTATTTTTACTGACCCAGTATTTGGTGGAGTTTTTCTTGACTTAAGAAGTGGTTATTAACAAACTGTGTTGTTAGGAGGTGATGATTTAATAATAAACATTAATCACCATGAAGTCCAGAATGCTCATCTCATGTCAGCTGTTTAGTAACATGACAACATGCATGAACCTTATGTAATATAGTATCACATGGCAACAAACAGTTCTACTAGTCCTTTCACGTGCTTACTGCTGAGCATATCTTCATGTACAATGCTGCATTAGTCTCATCTATACAACTATAAATCAAATGTGTTTTGCTATTCTGACTTCGCCACATAAAGGTATATAGGAATTTTATACAATTCAATCCAAGCTTAATCCTATCCAAAGTTTTACATCATGATTAACAGTACACACTGGATGTACACTGGGTTGAAGATCATGCAATAGCTCCCAAAATAAGTAGACATTATTGATCCAGCTCAGGATCAAACCAGGAATCTGCTTTAGGATGGAAATGCAACCCAAATTAAAATCAATTAGTATTAGAACTTCCCAAAAATCACTCAATGACCCTCTAGTCACTGTGCTTTATGCTTTACTTTGAAGAAACTATGATCAGAATGCCTCCAGGAAAAGTGACTGAAATTGTAGTACAGCAACAACAGCCCGCAATAAATAAGGAGTTTAATGAAAAGCTAGCGGGCTGACACTAAAGAGTTGCTAAGCAACAGCTTGGGCGGATAAAGAGCACACCTTCTATCATGAGCAATAACTGATGTTTATAATTACCGTCTCTAAGGGTTATGATAGCAAGTTCAAATAAGAAGATGACATGAAAGAATATCAACTGTAGAGAAATGGAAATTGAATAAACATTACATACATCATTAGTGAGGAAAAGGCGTTAACTGATTTAGTCAATCAATTATTTACCTTCTTACCAGTGCATCCTAATTATTTAAGTTTTTAATGGCTGGAAAACAGGTTTGAATCTGGGAAAAGTTGGACAATTATTATTTATTAACCTACATCATTGTATCTTATTTAGAGACAGTGGCTGGAAGAAAGCAAGGAGGAGGAGCTGGAGGAAAGACAGGAGGATGAGCTGGAAGAAAGCAAGGAGGAGGAGCTGGAGGAAAAACAGGAGGAGGAGCTGGAGGAAAGACAGGAGAAAGAGCTGGAGGAAAGACAGGAGGAGGAGCTGGAGGAAAGACAGGAGGAGGAGCTGGAGGAAAGACAGGAGGAGGAGCTAGGGGAAAGACAGGAGGAGGAGCTGGAGGAAAGAAAGGAGGAGGAGCTGGAGGAAAGACAGGAGAAGAAGCTGGAGGAAAGACAGGAGGAGCTGGAGGAAAGACAGGAGGAGGAGCTGGAGGAAAGACAGAAAAAAGAGCTGGAGGAAAGACAGGAGGAAGAGCTGGAGGAAAGACAGGAGGAGGAGCTGGAGGAAAGACAGGAGAAGGAGCTGGAGGAAAGACAGGAAGAGGAGCTGGAGGAAAGACATTGAGAGGAGCTGGAGGAAAGACAGGAAGAGGAGCTGGAGAAAAGACAATGAGAGGAGCTGCAGGAAAGACAGGAGAAGGAGCTGGAAGAAAGACAGGAAGAGGAGCTGGAGAAAAGACAATGAGAGGAGCTGGAGGAAAGACAGGAGAAGGAGCTGGAGGAAAGACAGGAGAAGGAGCTGGAGGTGGCAAAGTTGAAGATGTTGAGATTTTCATTGGGTGTGACGAGGTTGGACAGGATTAGAAATGAGTTTATTAGAGGGACGGCGCATGTAGGATGTTTTGGAGACAAGGTAAGGGTACATAGGTTGAGATGGTTTGGACATGTGCAGAGGAGGGACAGGCAGTATATTGGTAGGAGAATGCTGAGGATGGAGGTGACTGGCAAGAGGAAAAGACCAAGGAGGAGGTTTATGAAGATATGAAGGGAAAGGGAAAGAAGATATGCAGGTAGTTGTGGTGAAAGAGGCAGATTTAGAGGCTAGGGTAGTGTGGAGAAGAATGATCCACTGGGGCGACCCCTAACGGCAGCAGCCGAAAGGAGAAGAAGAAGAAGAAGAAGAAGAAGAAGAAGAAGAAGAAGAAGACGATATGAGCGTAAAATAACATCGTATTGTGTGTCCAATGTTTTAATTGGTCTTATAAATTTGTCATTGCCAAATCAGGAGATTTTTATCAAGCTGCTTCATTACTCTTATACATGATAAATTATGCCTTCATGATATTTCAAGGCATCACTGGGTAAAAAAAAAAAATCAATAAAGTGTTTGTTACCCTCATGGTGATAGGTTGACTCAGGAGAGCCTTTATGCCTTAAGAGAGTGTAAGGGAAAGCCGAGTGCAACCATGCAAATACCTCAACTGGCAATTCATTAGTTTCCCCTCTAACCCAAACCCCTCCATCCCATCACCCCCCTCCTCCACCTCTTCCGCAGAATAATGGTCCCGAAAATAAGGCAGTCACTATTCTTCTGAGCAGAAATTGGATTTTGGATAAATGATCAAAAGTTTTACATTCATCAAACCATCACCTATTAAATTCCAGCGCACTGCTGCCTGTGATCGGATTGTCGGAAGTACGGAGGACACCGATAGAGTCCCTTTACCAGCTCTAAAGAAATCTGTAGATTAAATACAACGAATGTCCGCCAAGATTTTCATTTTCACACCAATTGCAATTTTAAAATGACATTAAACAGGCAGATGAAGGTCACACATATACCTGAACACCGTGTAATTGTCTCCTTTGGATATTATGCAACATAGAGTGAAATGTTTTTCTTCGCATATCCCCATCTTAGTAAGTTGGGGGTCCGAGCGCAGGGTCAGCTATTGTACAGCGTCCCTGGAGCGGGAAGGGTTAAGGGTCTTGCTCAACGACCCAACAGTGGTGGACTTGAACCCAGATTTTTCCTTGTCGTTGGTGAGACTTGAACCCAAGTCTTCCTGGTCTACCGATCAACAACCATATGAGCCACCACTGCCATCGTTATTTGTACATTAACATAACAGTGGAGATCTTGTCTTGTAAAAATTCAATGCGGCGCCTAGCTCAAATGCCCAACTGTGGCAGATAGACAATGCCAGTCCCACCTAAAGTTATAACTACTTAAGCCACCATGGATAATGCTGTCTTCATGGTAGAAGACTCCTTCAAACCATTGCCTGAATGTCTGATACCTATGCGTCAGAATACTGGAAATACGTTGTACCAGATTTTTGAAAGCCCTATGTCACATCCTTGTGAGAATCAAACAGGCTTTTGTTTTTCTCCACTGATGTGAATTTGTAGGGCATCCTGGTGGCTCAATAATACATACTGTACAAGAAGGTCCAAGGTTTGTATTCCCGCAAGGGGTCTTTCTGTGCTTGTGTAGCTTTGCTTCAGGTACTCCGGTTTTGTCCCACAGTCCAAAAACAGGTTGATTGTTGATTCTAACTTGCCGCACAGGAGTGAGTGTGTTTAGTGGGACTGCCGATCTGTGTAGGGTGACCCCTACCATTCGCCTAATGACAGATGGAACAAGGCTCCAGTAGATCCCGTGACGCTTTCCTCACAGAGTGATTGAATGATGGACCGTGAATGCTTTATGCTACTTTCTGATGACATTCTAACAGGTCAGTCCTCAGGAGGAAGGAGAACAGAAGATAGCCTTATCAGTAAGACACAATCATTTGATGGATAAAAGCGATTCAGGTACAGTACAGGAGATTAGACTCATTTAAAAACAAATGGAGCAGAAGATTGACATTACCAATGCAGACGGTATTCTTCTTTAATGTTGTATGTAATCTGATTACAAATGGTCAGTGGAGATGCACTCGGAATGGCAAGTGTAGAAAGCTATACATTACAGTCGTCCTTTTGGGATCAGGTCACTTGAGACAAATGGTAATACCCGATATGGACAGTGTCAGGGACAGTGTGGGCAAAATGACAAACCTGTACGTCTATTTCTTTGTAATGGGGGCATTATTCATTCATTCATTCTTTCATCTTTTTACCCGCTTATTCCCTAATTCGGGGTCACGGGGGTCTGCTGGCACCTATCCCAGCACACATAGGGCAAGAGGCAGGGGTTGGGGGGGGGGTGGTCCATCCAATCCATCTCAAAGCAGTACACAGACAAAAAACCACACAATCACACGCATTCACTTTTATAGGCAATTTAGAATCGCCAATCGACCTGTATGGTTTTGGACTGTGGGAGGAAACCCAGAGTACCTGGAGAAAACCCACGCAAGTGCAGGGAGAACATGCAGACTCTGCCCGACCTTCTTATTGTACAGTTTACCATTCGGCAGACGTTCTTATCCAGAGCGTCTTACTTTTGGTCTCTTTCTTACAACGAACGAAGCCTGGTTTTTCTGGTATTAGTCCAACACCTTAACCACTAGGCTACCACTTCTCACAGTTCAAAAATCGAGATATTAAGAAACCCCACGTAATTATTTATTACACTTGATGCGGTGCGGCCGCATAGATCCGGGGTCGGGATCTTTTTGTGAGGAGTTTGCATGTTGTCCCTGCGCTTGCGTGGGTTTCTTCTGGGTACTCCGGTTTCCTCCCACAGTCCAAAAACATGCAGATTAGGTCGATTAGTGATTGTAAATTGTCCATAGAAGTGAATGTGTGTGTGTGTATGGTTGTTTGTCTGTGTGTTGCCCTGAGATGGACTGGTGACCCGTCCAATGTGTACCACCGCCTCTCGCCCTATGTGCGCTGGGATAGGACCCCCGTGACCCCGAATTAGGGAATAAGTGGGAAAGAAGATGAATGAATGAATGAATGTAGCCCATAGGTTCATAATAAGAATCCAGTCATGCTGATTGACAGATATCACTCTCGGCTCGACTTTGGCTTGTACCCGCTGCTCCGAGTGTATACTATGTTCAAGGGGTATCTGAATAGAACATATAAAAATATCATTTTGGAAAGTGCATTTATATTATTTCTTTTGTTGCCTAGCAACCATTTGGTTGAGCGAACACACATGGCAGATGTGTTATTCTAACCTTTGAATGCAGTTCAGTTACTTTTATCTCACCTACACCAGAGAAAGACGTCTGGCTAATGACATTCAGTGAATATTATAGAATTTTTTAAATTTTCTTTTTTTATGAATTTGCGTTCAAACGTTCGAGGTTCGAGAAGGGACCATCTATGCTGACTATCAATAATCAGATACCTGAATGTCGGTGGGTATACAGTACGTCTTTTCTGCAAAGCATCCAGAGAGATAAAAAGCATTTCATGGCAGAATGTGATGTAAAATGTTTTTTAAGAAGAAGACTAATGGACACGCTAGTCTTAAGATTCCTTGGACAGCTTTTATGCTAAACGAGCAGAGCAACGGTAAACGTATCCATGGAAAATAAGTCAAGATGAATTAATTATGGTTAATAACCATTAATATTACTTTTGCAGGATAAACGGAGAAAGTAAAATGACTTAGTTCTGTTTTCGATTTAGTTCTAGTTTTTATTACAAATTAATTATAATATTCATTCATTCATTCATTTTCTTACCCGCTTATTCCCTAATTCGGGGTCACGGGGTCTCCTAATGCCTATCTCAGCACACACTGGGCGAGAGACGAGGGTTACACCCTAAACGGGTCGCGCCGTATCTCAGGGAAATAAATGATAATATAAATAATAACAAAAAATTATAATGTTATTAATAATTTGTTCATTTGTTCATCATTCCCTAATTTGGGATCTGCTGGTACATATTCCCATCGCACATAGTAAGGGAATCCTGGACAGGTCGCCAGCCCATCGCAGGGCAACAAATAGATGAACAACCATTAACACACACACACACACACACACACGCCTATGGACAATTTAGAACAATTTAGAATCACCAATCCACCTAATCTGCATGTTTTTGGACTGTGGGAGGAAACCGGAGTACCCAGAGGAAACTCACACCAGCGTTGCGAGAACACGCAAATCGATACGATGTAATGTACGGTGCATGTCACTTTCTTATATTCTCACTCTCTATAGTCTAAGTAATGTAACATCTTTTGTAAAATAAATTGGGACTTTTCATTTGTATATTTTCGGCCATGTTGTGGATGTTTTCCTGAGCATTTCATCTCTATTGTGTATAATAAAGTGGAGGTTGTACGACAACATGTTATAGATTATACAGCTACAGCTTTTAATACCACTTTACATTTGCAGGTAGCTTTAAAACAATTGAGGGCAAGTCCAGAGGGTTTTAGCTGTGAAACATTTGGGGAGTTGCAAACAGATGAATGAAGGAATTAGCATTACCATAAAGGGAGGAAAAAATGGGTTATGATCGCAGGAAGAAATGCGATAGTAATAATGCAACACTGTAAATAACCCACGGGGATGATGTATCATTCCTGCTAGCTATTTACTGAAAATTTCATTCATTCATCTTTTTACCCGCTTATTCCCTAATTTGGGGTCACAGGGATCTGCTGATGCGTATCCCAGCGCACATAGGGTAAGAGGCAGGGGTACACCCCGGATAGGTAGTCAGTCCATCGCAGGGCAACACAGACAAACAACCATTCACACACACACACATATTCACTCCTATGGACAATTTACAATCACCAATCCACCTCATCTGCATGTTTTTGGACTGTGGGAGGAAACTGTAGGACCCGGAGGAAACCACGCAATCGCAGGAAGAACATGCAAACTCCCAACAGACAGATATCCAGCCTGGGAATCGAACCCGGGACCTTCTTTTTGTGAGGCGACCGGGCTGGGTATCTTTGTGTGGAGTTTGCATTTTCTCCCCGCGCTTGCATGGGTTTTCCTCTGGATACTCTGGTTTCCTTCCCCCATCCAAAAAAACATGTACATTAGGTCGATTGTTGAGTCAAAATTGTCCAAGGGAGTGAATGTGTGTTTGTGTGTGTGTGTGTGTGTGTGTGTGTGTGTGTGTGTGTGTGTGTATGTGGTTGTTTGTCTATGTGTTGCCCTGCGATAGACTGGCGACCTACTGGTGTCCAGGGTAGTGTCCCTGCCTCTCGCCCTATGTGTGCTGGGATAATCACCAGCAAACCCCGTGACCACGAATTAGGGAATACGTGGTTAAGAAGGTGAATGAATGAATGAATGAACGAATTGATATATTTGTGTTTTGGATACATACCTTTACCTTTCAATCCCGCTATGACATGCGCTACTGCAGCATGTGTGTGTTTCTCTGGTTCCTGCGTGGGAGTTGCAGGAACACTACTTTATATAGACTACAAACTAAAACAATTGTATAAGTCGTTCCAGGTCATGGCATCTACCAAATGTGCCGAAAGTAAATGAAAACGCAAGTGATTTCTCATCTTCCGAATCAAAAGCTGTGCTAAGCAGAAATTCCAGCTTTCATATGCAAAGTAAATTTCCACAGGTGTAGCGGAGAACGATTTTCTGCTTGCTTCGTTGTAAAGCCTTGATGATTGTCAAACTATTTTTTTCTGCCATTTTAATTAGTCTAAGTTTTAATTGATGCTTATAGTGGAAGTCTATTTAGATTTTCAATCATCTGGACAGTCGGTAAAATCCTATTTGGCAGATGTTTTTATTCAGAGCGAATTACATTTGGTCTCTTTTTTTTTACAACTCAGCAATTGTGGGTTAAGGGCTTTGCTCAAGGGCCCAAGGTGGTTACTTGGTGGAGGTGGGAATTGAAACCCGGTCTTTCTGGTATCAGTCAAACACCTTAACCACTAGGCTACCACTTCCCACGTTTTTCTGCAACTATCCTCTCCCAATTACAGTGGTGTAGTATTTGTGTACTGAATGTGTGTGTGTGTACTTGAGTGTTATGTTTTCCGAGTAGTTTCTACTCATGTCATGATTTCGTATTTGTCTTGTCCTTATAATCTGCGTCATTGTAAACTGATGATGAAATACAATTAGGCGAATGTAATATGCTAGACATTTTAACAATCACTACACCGTTTATGAAAAACTAGCGGAAGTTCGATGAAGCAAAACAAACTAAGAGAAGGAAAAAATATATTCGGCAAGGCAGCCGGCATGAAAGGGGTTTTATAAAATGGTAGAGACAATAAAGACAACTTTGATGTCCATCATTAAATAAAATTTCACGAAGGTGACACTAATGTTATCGACACAATTAAATACATGCAGTGGATGCAGAAGTATTTCTAGTATTCAAGATTGACTGCTAACACAAGAACCTATAAGAAGCTGATACCAGTGGAGGCTCTAGTGTAATAGGAAATAAGTTCATATTACAGAACAGTGAATTTTTATTGGTAACATTTTATTGGTCTTTGCGCTGCTTCGTAATATTAACCGGTTTCATATTACGCTACAGCCTCCAGTGGTATCAGCTTCTTATACTGCACGTTCAAATTTTACCAATCGTTTATTAACAAAGCATTCTACTCACAACAAGGTCCTAGGTTTGATTCCCGGAATGGGGATATTTCTGTGTGGAGTTTGCATGTTCTCTTCGCGCTTGCGTGGGTTTCCACCGGGTACTCTAGTTTCCTTCCACAGTCCAAAAGCATATAGATTAGTTGGATTGGTGGTTCTAAATTGTCCATAGGAGTGAATGTGTGTGTGTGTGTGTGAATGGTTGTTTGTCTACGTTTGGCCCTGTAATGGATGGTGACCCGTCCAGGGTGTAACCACTGCCTCTCGCCCTTATGAAAATTCTGAATACTTTTTTTCAAGGTATGTAGCTGTAGTTTAATAGACAGACGTGTAAAGTAAGGTAAGGTACATGGATAAAAGTATTTTAAGTATTTTAAGAAAAAGAAATTTCTCAACCACTTATTCTTTCTTTGAACGTTTTAACTATCACTGCTGCTAACACTCAGCAAGCTTCCATTCCATAAAAGCCCTTGAAAATGGCCCTTAACTGCCCCTCCCCAACCCAACTGCTCAAATGTAGAAATGATTTAACGGTGGGCAGCATATACATTGCAAGTATTAGTATTATGTTTGATGAAATATTTTTATGCAACAATTTCTTGGTTTTTTTCCCCCCAGAAAAATACATTTGACAGAATTCAGTTTTCCACCATTTCTCTGACCACCAACCCAGTGAATTAGCTGCACCATTATCTCATAAGCAGCGTACGGATGTGAAGACTTGCCGTTATTTGTTGTATGGTTTTTATGTATTTTGATTTTATTGACCGGTTCACTCTAGGGCGGTGCGGTGGCGTAGTGAATAACATGGTTGCCTCACAACAAGAAAGTCCCGGATTCGAATCCTGGGCCGGGATCTTTGTGCGGAATTTGCATGTTCTCCCCCACCTGCGCTTGCGTGGGTTTCCTCTTGTTACTCCGGTTTCCTCCCACAGTCCAAAAACATGTAGATGAGGTGGATGGGTGATTGTAAATTGTCCATAGGAGTGAATGGGTGTGTGAGTGGTTGTTTGTCTATGTGATAGACTGGCGACCCGTCCAGGGTGTACCCCCTCCTCTCGCCCTATGTGTGCTGGGATAGGTGCAGCAGACCCCTTTGACCATGAATTAAAAACACCATACCATCCTCAGACTAGTGCAGTAAATTTGTCTAGGTTCTCTTTGCACTTTGCCGGAACTAAAACTTAAATACCCAAACCCTGTTACAGTATTACAATAACCCTGCGCATAAAGCTCCATGATGACATGCTATACTCCGTTAGCGTATAACCTCTCCTGTCCTTGGCTGAGTTCTAACCCTGGCTGCACTCCAGATCTCCTTATTAGCCACTTATTAGACATCCACATTAGTGCCGGATCTCACTTATACTGTTGTAGCTGAATGATCAAATCCACACAGTCACATGACACCATAGAGTGGGAAAAAAAAACCTTCCAGTGGTGTCAAACTTATCAGAAGAATGAAATTAAGACTAACATTTGGAATATAATAAGTAATAAAGGGTGGTGGCGGTGGTGGGGGGGGGTAGAGGGTGAGATTGAACTAAACCTGGAAGAGTTTTCATTAGCATTAGTTGAGACCTCCAGGAATGATCAGATGTGTTCCTGCTGGTTATTTGATATAATAGTCACTGACGCAATATGATGTAGTTACACTATAAAAGAATGGTGAAGAGAAAAGTATGTGGTGTGTGTGTGTGTGTGTGTGTGTGTGTGTGTGTGTGTGTGTGTATGGGTGTGTTCTTCCGTGGGTTTATTCAATTGTATTTCTATTGACTTGTATGTACAGCAGTTTGTATAAATTGCATTACGGTGGCGTAGTGGTTAGCACGGTCGCCTCACACCAAGAAGGTCCTGGATTCGAATCCTGGGCCAGGGATCTTTCTGTGCAGAGTTTCTTCCAGTGTTTGCGTGGGTTTCATCCGGGTACTCCGGTTTCCTCCCACACTCAGAAAACATGTAGATGAGGTGGATGGGTGATTGTAAATCGTCCATAGGAGTGAATGTGTGTTTGAATGGTTGTTTGTCTATGTGTGGCCCTGAAATAGACTGGCGACTCGTCCAGGGTGTAACTACTGCCTCTCGCCCTGTGTGTGCTGGGATAGGCGCCAGTGACGACGAATTAGGGAATAAGCGCGGAAGAAGATGAATGAATGAATGAATTGCGTTACACCGTTTGGCATAGAATCAACCCGTGATGCATTTACGGTTTTCATTCTGGATGGTTAAAAGGCGGCGCGGTGGCGTAGTGGATAGCATAGTCGTCTCACAACAAGGTCCCGGGTCGGGGAGTTTGCATGTTCTCCCCGCACTTGTGTGGGTCCCTTCCACTTTCCAAAAACATGTACATTAGGCGGAATCCCAGCCATTAAGTCAGTGCAGCCTTAGTGCCGGTCCTTAGTGCCGGTCGGTCCCAATCCCGGATTAAGGAAAGGGTTGCGTTAGGAGGGGCATCCAATGTAAAACTCTGCCAAGTCAAATGTGCGGATCACGGTGATCCGCAATTACATTCTGGACGGTTAATGAAATAATTTTTTTTTACTTTACTGATGTACTAGATATGTTTTCTTCTTTATTCAGCGGTGTCTAATGCGGTGTCATATATGAGTGGCTCAAAACCTGACCAATCACAATTGAGCCAAGATGGTACAAAAATAAGGAATTCTTCTTTCTCTTTAGGGAAAGTCTCTGTATAGATTGCAGAACTGTGAGTCACAGTGAGAAAACTGTAGTTTTATTCCTTTAAACAAGACAAAAGAAATAGGACAGAAGTTTACGTGTGGAAAAATATCATATTGCTGTAAGAGGAGATGAAATCTAGTAATAGCGCCATGATATTGGACCATAGTGAGTTGAAAAATTACCACTGTACCAGCAGATCTCAAAACTCTTTTCTGATTGCTGGATTACTCCGCTGTAATGATTTCGAACCCTCGTCCACCTGAATAGTTTATAGTGGTTATTGTGGCTTGTTTAGATCTGCATCAGGAATTTGTATTTCAGACCAAAGTCTTCTTATAAAAAAAACCAAACATGCAGTGTATCTCTAACAACAAAAATAGCAATCAACACAGGTCCCGGGTTCAAATCCAGGGCTGGGAATCTTTTTGTGCGGAGTTTGCATGTTCTCCCTATGCTTGCGTTGGTTTCCTCGGGTATTCCCCCGGTCCAAAAAAACATGCAGATGAGGTCGATTGTCGATTCTAAATTGTCCATAGCACGTGTGTGAATGTCCATGTGTTGCCTTGAGATGGACTGGCAAACCGTCCAGGGTGTACCCCCGCCTCCTGTGCACTTGGATAGGCGCCAGTAGACCCCGTGACCCTGAATGTAGGGAATAAGCGAGCAAGAAAATGATTGAATGAATGAATGAATGAATGAATGAATGAATGAATGAATGAATGAATGAATGAACTACCATTGAGGCTTTCCTAAGAATTGCTAACTGCCCAAACATCTGCTGTGGTCCTGATGTGACAGACAAACTGCACAGCGAGGATAAATTTGTCACCTAACCAGCACACACAAGTCTGCTTTTCCGCAACCTATTGCCACAGTCACAAGTCTAGAATGTGTAACGTTATATTGTTGCTGTCACTTTAACACACACACACACACACACACACACACACACACACACACACACACACACACACACACACACACACACAC
>JAOTRA010064405.1:0-15338 GCA_026260255.1 Pseudolaguvia tuberculata | reverse complement strand
TGGCGACCTGTCCAGGGTGTACCCTCTGCCTTTCGCCCTATGTGTGCTGGGATAGGCGCAACAGACCCCCGTGACCCTGGATTCGGGAATAAGCGGGTAAGAAGATGAATGAATGAATGAATGTTTATCATAATTAAGAAGACACTCAATAAGACAGCGATACGGATGTGTGTTTGTGCTCTGTGATAACAGACAATGCGTCTTGAGTGTTTTTGTTGCTGAAAGAACGCGTTAGCGTATTGCTAACAACATCGCTTAGCATATTTTTTGGAGCTGATTTAAGATGAGGACTTGCAATATTGAATCCTTGCTTAATTAATGGTAGAGCCATTCGAAAGAGACCCCTGAATAAGCCACCCAAACCAGAGCAATACATGACACTTGAGCCTGAATAACCCGGGAGCCCGTTACCGGCCTGATTTTGATAATAGGCCACGTATCGCTCGGGATCCATTTTGTAAGTGCTGGGATATGGCATTATTTAAAAAACAACTTGTTTCACAGGTCTGAAGTGTAACTTTGCGCTGACCTTCCTGTATGTAAAATGTACGTTTTGATTCTGATCGTCTTTTATACCCGTAATGTTTGTTCTATTGACAGGTACGTAGTGTGCCTTGTCGTATCTAACACTAACGATCTTATTATTCTCCACATCTATATGTACACACCTCAACCGGGAGGCTCAGGGTGAAGACCGGGAAGCTCAGGGTGTCGGGCATGAAACTCTTGTAGCAGTGAGGGGTCGAGAATGTCGGATGCCTGCACCCAGGATTGCTCCTCTGGACCATAACCCTCCCAGTCCACCAGGTACCTTAGTCCACCTCGCCTCCGTCTACAGCTGAGGATCTCCCGAACTGTGTAAGCCAGCCCCTCCTCCAACTAAATGGGTGCTGGTGGTTCCTGCTGAGGATCACTGGGTTCACCTGAGGGCACATAGGGCTTCAGGAGGGAAACATGGAAAGTCGGGTTAATACGCATATGCCCCGGTAATTGAAGTCAGTACGCTACCTTGTTAATTTGCCACACGACCTTAAAAGGCTCGATGTATTTAGGGCTGAGCTTCCTGCAGGGAAGGTTGAGCTTTAAGTGCTGAGTAGAAAGCCACACTCTCTGCCCGGGCTGATACGTAGGTGCCGGCCTTCGACGTTTATCAGCTCGTTGCTTCTGCTTGCAGACAGCCCTTTGCAATCTTACATGCGCCCCTTCCCAAGTCCAAGCACTGCGCTGGTACCATTCCTCCACTGACTGCACGCAGGATGGCTCTCCTGTCCATGGAAATAGAGGAGGCTGGTACCCTAGAACATATTAGAAGGGCGTTAAACCAGTTGCTGAACTTCGAAGGAAATTCTGTACATACTCAGCCCAAGGTAAGAACTCTCTCCAGCGCTGCTGTTCCTTTGAACAGTATGTATGAAGGTAGCATCCCAACTCCTGGTTCAAATGCTCGGCCCGTCCATTAGACTGTGAGTGATAACCAGAGGTGAGGCTCAAATTAATGTCTAGACTTTTGCAGAACTCCGCCCGGACTCTGGACGTGAACTGAGGCCCGCGGTCGGAGACAATGTCCTCAGGTAGGCCATAAACCCTGAAAACATTGCAGAACAATAGGTTAGCAGTTTCAGAATACTGGGCAGTAAGGAGCTCGAGCGTTCTTCTCACACCGGGGTGTCCTGTGCTTAAAGAGGTGTGAGCCCAAGTCATCAGCCGGTTACTCTGGACACACAAAAATCTTACCAGGTGGGGTGCTTCGTGGAGGAGACTGGCGTTCCCTGGCTACACGTATCTCCTCCGCCATCATAGTTACTCTCTGCCGGGGTGAGCTTTCTTGAAAAGTATGCGCAAGGTTGCAGCTTAGGAGGTGAACCGTGTCTTTATGACAATATAGCTCCAATTCCCTGATTGCTGGCATCTACCTCCACCACAAAAGGAAGACCAGGATCCGGGGGCTTGAGCATGGGGGCAGATGTGAACTTGTGCTTGAGTATTTCAAATGCCTTAGAGGCGGCTTCCAACCATTTTAACTTAGCAGGTTTATCTTGAAGCAGGGAGGTTAAGGGAGCTGCAGTGTGGCTAAAGTTCCTTATGAATCCCAGGAACCATTGTAACTCTTTGACGTTGCAAGGAGCAGGCCAGTTCCGTACGGCCAGTACCCGACTTGGCTCCATAGAGATACCAGAGGTGTTTATGATGTAACCTACGAATTGTACTTCTGAGGTATGAAATTCGCACTTCTCAGCCTTTACATACAGCTTTTTCTCTAGCAGGCGTTGGAGAACTGCTCTGACGTGCCCCTTGTGCTGTTCCTGGTCCTGGGAGTAGATTAAAATGTTGTCAATATACACTATGACACACACATTTAGAAACTGTCGCAGTACATCATTTATGAAGGCTTGAAAGACCGCGGGGGCATTGCAAAGCCCATATGGCATGACCTGGTACTCGTAGTGCCCCTTTGGGGTAACAAAGGCGGTCTTCCATTCGTCACCCTTTCGAATACGTACCAGGTTGTAGGCACTGCGAAAATCCAGCTTTGTAACTACTTGGGCATCTTTAAGCTGTTCCAGGGCTGACGGCACTAGAGGTAGGGGGTAATCCTGTTGCAAACGGTCCCCTTACTTTAGAGATTCTAACAGTGTCGCTGATATTATACTTAAATATAGGACTGATGCTGTGTGAAAGCGTAGACCTGTATAGGTTATGTAACACTACAGGCACGTTTTCTTTACAAACGTTTATCGGTCTCATTTTGATGCTCCTGTGATAACTAGCGTTGTATCCATCCGTGAGTCCTTGAAGTATGTCAATGTACCATTTAGAGTTTGTGGCCGTTAAATACCTAAACATTTTAGATTTATAGGTGCGGTGAAATTGTAATACTAGCTTTAAGCTCGGTGTCTGCTGCAAAATGCACGATGTTGTACTTTTTTAATAGCTTTTGGAAATGCTTGTTAAAAAATTCTCTTCATTTACCTGTTTGTAGTTTCTGCGGTACTCTCCCCTCTTTCAATATGGGTTCAAACGCTGTAGCCACTTCCACTCCGCTCTTGTTTTTTAACACACGCGTCCATGCGTATTTACTGAACAGGTTGATACATGTCAACAGAAAATTATTGTTGTCATTTTCTTTACCATGCGGTGACATATCAACTAAATCCGCCAGGAACTGCATATTAACGCCGAAGACAAAAATTCGATTCCTTTTGTATTTTAACGGCGCATTCCTGTGTAGCATGTATGCATCCTCTCCAGCTAGCCACTCTGAAATCTGTTATTCAGTAAAGCGAACGCCTGTTTCTTTTAAAACTGCACCTTTTAATCGTTTTTTACCACCTAAAGATCCTGTTCTAGAAGGGTCATAGTAAATATTTTTTAGTATCTGTTCAGACATATTGTCACATCAGAGTCTAGAAAAGAATAGCACAAGGGTTTTAGGTGAACTGACGTTTTATTTAACAAAACTGATACAAAACCTAGTTTTCAATCATTGTCAATGTACCGAAGAAACTTTCCACACATTCTAAGTTTTTTCTCAATCAGATAGTCAACCAACGTTTCAATAATCTCACAAACATTAGACTGATCATTTCTTGAAATTAGAATCACACATAGGTCTGTTACATACGTACACATACATAAAATGTCAGCAATTCGAATACTACTACCAGATTCTGTCATTAGGTCGAGCATTTTACGAATAGTTACAGGGATTGGTTCACAAACATTCAGACGCATATACATAACAGCTGTCCACTCACTTGACATAAATCTTACAGTAACCATTTGTTTCTTGAGATTTGGTAAACGCTTAGCATCAATAACACATCCTTTTACTGGTTAGGATACATCAGCATTACCATCGATTATCTTGTACAACAAACCGGTCATTTCACATCTAATATCTGTTCCCCATAACTATGCTATACGCGTCCGGTGTGTGTACCACACTTCCAACAGTCCGCAGCGTCGTAGACAAGCTGTTAACTGGTAGCGTCCAGAACTTTTTCTCTGATCTCATGAAGCTTCTCCACAATGTAAACCTCCTCACGTAGTTCGCATAAAATGGCATCCACCGAATCCTGAATCCGCTGAGGATTAATTATTGAACCAAACCCGTTCAGCGTTTGAGCTATGATGTGTTTAAGTTCTGGTTTTATCAGATTAAGAGATAGCTCCTCAAAGTAAGTGTCAAAGAAATAGGCACTGGGTTCAAACAAACAGGAGTGTCTGAGCTGACTAGGATGTTCAACTTCACAACCAAGACAGAGGTCCTTCAGTTTTTTGTTGATAAGATACTCTAGTATGACCACAATTGTTGCTTTAATAATTTTGAATCCGTCATTAGGTATACACCAGTCACGAACATCAATGCCGGCGCAAGCCACACCACCTGCTGTTGCTCCACAGGCATAGCGTCGGCATCAAACATTGAAGACATTATCTCCGTAGATTTAGCGTTATCATCAGGCATTGCAGGTAAAGTTTCAGGAGTGTTGCTGTAGCAGTAACCAGAAATAGACCCCTGAGCCATGGCCAAAATGGATGTAGTGACCACCCCCCGATCTCTGCAGTCTTTTTAATGCTTACAATATGTGGGTGGAGATAAGAGATGGTTTGTGGTCTTGGAAACGCCCTGTTCCGGCTAGAACAATTTCATCTTTACAGAATTGTACTCCTTGTAAGAAAGCCGGCTGTGACACGCCCCCTTTCCGTAGCGTCGTCGTCCTGGAAACGGAATGGCTCCAGGGCGATGACGCATTATTTAAAGAGACACGCCGGTATGCGTGTCGCAAGTTATTGTTTTTGTACGGGCTTTAGCCTCAATGCTATCAGCACGCACGGAACTGCCTTGGACTGCGTTTATGAACATTTTACTCGAAGTTAAGTACTGTGGTTCCCGCCAAGGACATTATAGTTTTGTTACTGCTTTTATGTTCGTTTGGGCTACAGCAGTTCCCCATGTCTATTTTGGTTTAAAGTTTTTATTTACGTTAATTAATAAAGGAGTAACTGCACAATGGATACGAGTATGATTAACCCGCTACAGAATAACTCGCCGAATATGGATCCAGCGGTACTCGAGCAGTGGGGTTTTCTCGCAGTGCTGCCCCCCTTGCTGGCTCCGCTGCGTGTGCGTGTGTTGGCCCCGCCTTTGCCTGTTGAAGCACCGGGGAAATTTAACGGAGATCCCAATCAGTGTCCGCTTTTTGTAGCACAATGCCGCAGATATTTTTTGGGTTACTCTCACGCCTTTCTCTCCTTACGCCAGAAGTGCGATTTTGTTTTTTTGCGTTTGGAGGGAAGAGCATTGGAAGCAATGGCCGCAGTGTGGGACATTGAGCAGCGGCTTAACTGGGATGATGACTTCCTCCTCTCCCGGCTTCTGGAGTGGTTTGCCCCCGAATTTGAGGAGGAGGTTACACTAGTAAAGGCGTCCCCGAAGACAGCACCTACACATGAGCTTCCATCGGCATCTGCACCAGCACCCACTGTGTTTTTGCCTGTGTCTTCGTCTGTGTCTTCGCCTGTGTCTTTGCCTGTGTCTTTGTCTGTGTCTTCGCCTGTGACAGCCTCTTCACCTTTGTCCGTCACAGAGCCTTCGTCCGTCACAGAGCCTTCGTCCGTCACAGAGCCTTCGTCCGTCACAAAGCCTTCGTCCGTCACAGAGCCTTCATCTTTGCCGTCTTCAGCACACGAACTATGGACTATGTCTTTGGTGTCCCCTGTGTCGTTGTCTTTGTTCTCTGTCCCTATAGGGTCCCTCTCTGTCGCTACAGGGTCCCTCTCAGTCTCTTCAGGGTCCCTCTCAGTCTCTTCTGGGTCCTCCTCTGTGTCCCCTTCGGTCTCCTCTGTGTCCCCCTCGGTCTCCTCTGTGTCCCCCTCGGTCTCCTCAGTGTCCCCCTCGGTCTCCTCAGTGTCCCCCTCGGTTCCCTCAGTGTCCCCTTTGAATCCCTCGGACCCTCTCGAGTCTGACTCGGTTCCAGCCGAGCCCCCAGAGTCCCACTTGGTTCATTCACGGCCCCACGCGGCCCCTTCAGGGTTCCCCTCTGTCCCTTCAGGGTTCCCCTCTGTCCCTTCAGGCCCCTCTGGGCCCTTCGGCCCTTACTGAGTCCCCTCAGGCCCCTTCGGCCCTTACTGAGTCCCATCATGCCCCTTCGGCACTTACTGAGTCCTCTTGGGCCTCTTTTACCCTTTCGGAGCATTTAAAGGCCCCTGTGGCCTTTACTGAGCTCTCATGGGCCCCTTCGGCCCTCTTAGAAATTCCTGAGGCTCCTACAGCCCTTTCAGCGGCCCTTTCGGCCTGCTCTGAGTTTCCTTGGGATCCTACAGCCCTTTCAGTGGCCCTTTCGGCCTGCTCTGAGTTTTCTCGGGCCCCTTTGGGCCCCTCTGAGTTTTCTTCGTCCCCTTTGGGCCCCTCTGAGTTTTCTTCATCCCCTTTGGGCCCTTCTGAGTTTTCTTCATCCCCTTCGGTCCCCTCAGAGTTTGCATTGTCCCCTTTGGTCCCCTCAGAGTTTGCATTGTCCCCTTCGATCCCCTCAGGGTTTGCATTGTCCCCTTCGGTCCCCTCAGGGTTTGCATTGTCCCCTTTGGTTCCCCTCAGAGTTTGCATTGTCCCCTTTGGTCCCCTCAGGGTTTGCATTGTCCCCTACGGTCCCCTCAGGTTTTGCATTGTCCCCTTTGGTCCCCTCAGAGTTTGCATTGTCTCCTTTGGTCCCCTCAGTGTCCCCTTTGGTCCCCTCAGTGTCCCCTTCGGCCTTTACTGAGTTTCCTGGGGCCCCTTTAGCCTTTACTGAGTTTCCTGGGGCCCCTTCGGCCTTTACTGAGTTTCCTGCATTGCCCCTTCGGCCTTTACTGAGTTTCCTGCATTGTCCCCTTCGGTCCCCTCAGAGTTTGCATTGTCCCCTTCAGTCCCCTCAGAGTTTGCATTGTCCCCTTCGGTCCCCTCAGTGTCCCCTTCGGTCCGCTTAGTGTCCCCTTCGGTCCACTCAGTGTCCCCTTCGGCCTTTACTGAGTTTCCTGGGGCCCTTTCGGCCTTTACTGAGTTTCCTGGGGCCCCTTTGGCCTTTACTGAGATTCTTGAGGCCCCTTCGGCCTTTACTGAGTTTCCTGGGGCACTTTCGGCCTTTACTGAGTTTCCTGGGGCCCCTTTGGACTTTACTGAGTTTCTTGAGGCCGCTTCGGCCTTTACTGAGTTTCCTGAGGCCCCTTCAGCCTTTACTGAGTTTCCTGAGGCCCCTTCGGCCTTTACTGAGTTTCCTGATGCCCCTTCGGCCTTTACTGAGTTTCCTGAGGCCCCTTCGGCCTTTACTGAGTTTCCTGAGGCCCCTTTGGCCTTTACTGAGTTTCCTCCGTGGCCTTCGGGGGTTCCTCCGTGGCCTTTGGGGGTTCCTTCGGTGTCTGTCTATCTCCCTTGTTTTGTGTACCGGGTTTGGTGTGTCGGACAGGGTAGGGGTTTACCTTTTTGTGTTTTGGTTGGTTTGGACGCCGGGAGGCGTCCTTTCAGGGAGGGGCTACTGTAAGAAAGCCGGCTGTGCCACGCCCCTTTTCCAAAGCGTCGTCGTCCTGGAAACGGAATGGCTCCAGGGCGATGACGCATTATTTAAAGCGACACGCCGGTATGCGTGTCGCGAGTTATTGTTTTTGTACGGGCTTTAGCCCCAATGCTATCAGATCAAATGCCTTGGACTGGGTTTATGAACATTTCACTCGAAGCTAAGTACTGTGATTCCTGCCGAGGACATTATAGTTTTGTTACTGCTTGAGTGTGTCGTTTATGTTCGTTTGGGCTACAGCAGTTCCCGGTGTCTATTTTGGTTTAAAGTTCTTATTTACGTTAATTAATAAAGGAGTAACTGCACAATGGATCCAAGTATGATTAACCCGTTACACTCATAAATGTCACACCATCTGAACATTTTGTCAATACATATAAAAATAGCACTCATTATTTGGATATCTTTACATTGAAAACAAAAACCTCATGTCGTAGTACTGGTGGTGTTCCGATTTTGGGATAGGCCATGCACATTCACGGATCTTTGTCTTGTCATTGCAGCAGAAATTGTAAACGCAGTCATCCGGTATATTTTTACTACGATCACCAACCACACGAAACCTTGTGTCAGGAACTATACCATCTCATTCCGCAATGTACAAGGTGTCGTCTTCACTGCCATTCAAATCCTTCCAAACACAGGTGTAGAAACACCACCAGTCTTTGGCAGGCAAAATCAAATCAGGATCCTGTGGTGTAAAATTATCTTCAACTTCGGTAGCATAAAGTTTTACAGTCCGCATTACTTTGTCAAACACATACCAGCCAATATGATCATCACACATGGTAAAATCAGAAGTCACAACAATTAAATCCTAATGGAGAAACTTTGTCAAACCAACTCCATGTTTTTTCCTAGGAGCAAAAGTCAGTTCTTTACTCATTTCGATAGGTCGTCCAGCTGGTGAAACACACACCACACTTCTATCGGTTTTAGGAGTTTTTGGGTCAGCTGTGGAAGCCATTGTACTGTAGAGATTGTCTTCTGTGTTTTTTACTCACTATATTCTATCCTTATTTAAACAACATCGCAGGTTGTGGGAAGGACCTTTATGTGTGAAAAATCAGCCCAGGAAACCACAGCCCCCCTATTTGGACATCAAACCAGCCATGGCTTATACATCATTAACATAGCTCCTAATGCTTCAAGAAGATTCCCATGCAAATGTGTTTTCTTTAAAGCATCTGGGGCATTCCTACAAGATGGTCTTGTCATCACATACACCCTTATCACACCATATGGCAGCACATATACTTCCTCAACATAGAATCACACGCCGGCCAGTCTGGAGAAACAACATCTATAAATCAAAACCATTTGGTCCCAAACTTCTCCTTTAGACTTTGATTGACAAGGGGTCATAAATCACAGAAAGTGACAGAAAGTATATGTTAATACTACTCAGGTTGATGATTTTGCAGAAGAGATGAGTGAAATTAATTCAGTCTCTTCTATGGGACAGAAATTCTCTAAGAGTGTAGCGCATTCTAAATCATCTGAGCTAGTTAGTGTAACTATCTTAGCAGTCTGATTTGTCTGTCTAATCTTTACAATTTTGTCAGAAGTTCCTGAAGTCCTCACTGATTAAAGCAAGCCTGGTTCCATCACTCTCTCTCTTATTGCCACCACCTGTTTCACTTTTTCAGTCACTTTCTCTCTGTCTCTCTCTCTCTTCCTTAGGTATTGCAGATAGATGTTCGGCAGTTAAATATAAGCCTCCTGCAGACGTTCCGTGAAGGTGTGGCTGCAGCTCTAAACATTTCACCACAACATGTTCACATCAACCGTCTGAATGTAAGGCCACACTGATGATCTACAGCCTCTGTCTGTCTCTCATCACTATATATTTTTGTACTTTTCTGTAACATCTGTATAATCATGAAAAATAGCCATGACCATAAGCATAGTTTAGTGTTAGGAACACCTGACTGTAAATGTGTAATTACATCCAAATATGTAAATGCATTACAGATATGATCACTGAATATATCATCATCATTTTCTGACTGCTTACCTGGGACCGGGTCACGGGGGCAGCAGTCCAAGCATCTCTCCCCAGTCACTTTCTCCAGCTCTTTCAGGGGAACACTGAGGTGTTCCCAGGCCAGCCCAGAGACATAGTCCCTCCAGCGAGTCCTACATTTTTATTTCGGGCATGTCCTGCCTCCTCCTGGCAGGACATGCCCGAAACACCACTCCTGGGAAGCGTCCAGGAGGCAGATGCCCAAACCACCTCAGCTGACTTCTCTCGATGTGGAGGAGCGGCTCTACTTTGAGCTCCTCCTGGGTGATCAAGCTCCTCTCTTTATCTCTAAGGGAGAATCCAGCGTCCCAAACTCAAATTTTGGCTGCTTGTATCCAAAGCTCATGGCCTTAAGTGAGAGTAGATTGACTGATAAATCGAGAGCTTTGTTTTACATTTTAGCTCCTCCTTCCCCACGACTGAAGGGTACATTGACGTGCTACTACTCAAGATGCACCAATCCTCATGTCAATATCCCATCTCATTGTTCCCTCACTTGTGAACAAGATCCACTTGAGGCAAGATCATACCACCAACCCAAAGGGAGCAAGGGATACTTTTCCCACAGACAACCATGGTCTTAGATTTGGAGGTGCTGGTTCTCATTCCAGATGCTTCACACTTGGCTGCAAACTGCACCATTGCACGCTGAAGGTCGTGACTTAATGGAGCCACCAGGACAACATCAGCAAAAAGCAGAGATTAAATCATGTGGTCCCCAAACCTGACTCCCTTCTGTCCCTGGCTGCACCTAGAAATCCTGTCGATAAACCACCATGGGTAGCTCTGGGAGAAGTGGTCATCCATTCATTCCCCTATCTCATGTGGACCAGATTATTGTCACTTTGCAGATCCAGTTTGGTAAAGAAACAAGCACAGGCACCTCTGTTCTCTTCCTCAGGGATTTTAAAGGACCCCACTTGCATTGGTTCAGATTTGGGCTTTGTGTTGGCGCGGCATGAGCAGGCAGATGCGTATAATAGGCATGATTGTTGTGCATAAGGTTGTTCAAGCGGATAGCTCATGAGAAAAATGCGTCAACGGGATCGGTCTCCCCCTGAAAGACCAGTTCTGCTTGTAATTTCACCTAAAGTCCTTCTTTATACAGAGCTTTTAATGCCGATTCGTTCATGCCACCTGAATGCCAAGGGTGTGAAACTCAGCCACGAATTCTGTGGTGATGTGTGTATCCTGCCATAGCCGTTGTAGCTGTGTTGCGACATCTAGCCCATCACTGGATATTCGAATACATGAAGTGAGAATAAGACCTCACTGAAGAGAGGGTCTGCATCCCATACTGCTGAAGCCCAGTCAACTTCAATAATGAGAGTATGCACACACGTATCCGGTTTTCTGAGGCGAATGGAGGAGCAGGGTTATGACTCAAATATGTCGCCCTCGACTCTAAACGGTAAACAGAGAATACTTCGCTAGAATTCGGGTGAGGGCACCCTTGTGTGGTGTTCAGTGAGAACTGCACCTGTTACACATGCATTGTTGCCAAAGTAGCCAACCAGTTTTTATTTTAATACTAAATTATCACCAAAAATATTTTAAGAATGAATGGACGTTTTCAGTACATTTGCTGTTTAAAGTATTCGTTATGATTTATCATTTATTATTAACAAAAAACTGTTGATTTTTTTTTCCAGCACATACAGTATTTGCGATTACATTACTGCCAAATGCAGTTCTTATTCGTATGTCATATGTAAGTCATAAACAACAAAGTAGTTTTTTTTTAATAAAAAAGTTCTTCTAACCTACTTATTCCCTAAGAGGTCTCATTGAGCTGCTAGAGCCTTTTCTATCACACATAGGAGGGTCACCAGTCTATCACAGAGCCACACATAGACAAACACACACACTCACATTCACTGAGATGGGCAATTTAGTATAACCAATTAAAGTTGAAATATTACTTAAACTAAGTGACTGGAATAGATGAAAACAACACAGTTCTAAAGACTGTTCTCCAGTGTATGTATTGCAATTGCAAATAAATGAAACCAAATACATTAAATTTTAGTCAACAAAATCTACTCTAGATTTCCGTTGACTAAAATTATATTAAAACCAAAACAAAGAAGATAACTATAATATGACTAAAACTAAAATTTTAGTTCAACAAAATTTAAATCCTGCTTCAGAATCAGTAGTGCTACCTATGGAACTTAAAATAAAATATCAACATTGCTAATTAGGTTAATATTATTAAAGATTATTAAAGTTTCTTTAATTAAACTTTTAAACCCACCTCCTGTAACCTACTATCTGGCGTACAACGACGTCAGCATTTTCACACCCTCTTATTGGTTGATCAATTTAAAACCCCAGTTTTAGCCCAGTACGGAGACTGAAGTGCATCTGTGCAGCTAAATTTACATTTTTATGCCCACAATGGGTGATGGAGTAGAAAAATTAAAGGAAAACTTTAAAATATGTTTTCAAGGCTTTTCTGGAAATGTTAAACGAGAGTTTTGATAACCTTGAAGATATTTAGCTTGTCTCTGTCTGAGAATAAGTTTATTCTCCACTTCTAGATCAGTGCTAATGAATACTTACTTGCCTTTATTATCATTCATTTATCTTCTAACTTGTTCCTTGATTCAGGGATACGGAAGTCTTCTGAAGCATGTGTGCTCTGTGTACTCCAGCACACATTTTTACTGTGTTACCGCGAAGAGACACATCGCACATACACACACCCAAACTGTCAGTTCAACCTAGTCCACAAACAAAAATATAATAATTTACAATAGTAAATGCAGCTCTATTGTTTCTTTCACATGTTCTGCCACTGGTAACTGTCTTTAATTACACAATATCACACAATCATTAGACACAGACCATGTAAATATTACCATCTGAGGTTCAATGAAACACTAATATACTCACATGCTTGAATGTCAGAATGAAACTGTTTTAATATCCATGTTAATGTCCAATATTCTGTGTTCAGTAGTGTGGCGGGACAGTTCGATGTATGATTCCATGCAAGAGATAAATTGACACTAATTGATTATTTAAATGATCTTCACGATTACTGGGAAAATGCATGCGTTAAACACAAATACTGTAATGAACTCAAGCGAAGCGAAAGCGCTCATTAAAAAAACACAAACTTCCATATGAACGTAAGAGCCGCATGAAACCAGGAAAAGAGCTGCATGTGGCTCAGGAGCCCGCGGCTTGGCCACCCCTTGTGTAGAGGTCTTGAGTTGTGTAGAGTTTTCATTCACAATTTGTGAAATATTTTTCTGTCTGTAATGACGCACCATGTTATATTAGTTGCATAAGTCCCTAAAGTAAAGGTTGAGCTTCCAAATGATCAACCTGCCACTGTTGCTAAATAATTGATAATTGCCCCCTTTCCGTTATGGTCATCTGTTATGGTCATATACACTGTTCTTTTATAAATTTTCAACATAATCATTTTTTTTAATCCCTTAACTTTATCTATTCCATTCATCTTTTTAGTTCATTTATTCCCTAATACAGGAGTCTACTGGAGCCTATCCCCACATAGGGTGAGTGGCAAAGGTCAACCCACACACTCACTACTATGTATCTTTAGAATCACTAAATTTACATATTTTTTTGTAAATGTACATGAATAGGGGTGGCGCGGTGGCGTAGTGGATAACACAGTCGCCTCACAAAAAGAAGGTCCCGGGTTCGAATCCTGGACCGGGCTCTTTCTGTGCGGAGTTTGCATGTTCTCCCCGCGCGTGCTTGGGTTTCCCCCGGGTGCACCGGTTTCCTCCCAAAAAACATGCAGATTAGGTGGATTGGTGATTGTAAATTGTGTATAGGAGTGAATGTGTGTGTGAATGGTTGATTGTCTATGTGTTGCCCTGAGATGGACTGGCAACCCGTCCAGGGTGTACCCCTGCCTCTCGCCCTATGTGTGCTGAGATAGGCGCAGCAGATCCCCGTGACCCTGGATTTGGGAATAAGCGGGTAAGAAGATAAATGAATGAATGAATGTACATTCACTTCTTGCTAACTATGCTAACCACTATGCCTTCTGAAATAAATGTTTTTTGATTTTTTAGGAGCAGAAAAATGGCATTGAGCTCTATGTGTCAGCCGAGCAAGCAGGAGCATCAGAGCTGGTGTCATCAGAGGAAGTGATCCGCTCACTCAACATTAACACTCTGCATAGCAGCCTCAGTCCTTTTGGCATCACTGAGATCTTTACTGAGGTTTGTCTGCTGGAAGATTACTGGATCTTCAACAAATATATTTACTATTGAATTTAGAATTAAAACATAAGAAACAACTTTTTAACTGACATTTGTTAATTCTAAATTCAATAGTAAATATATTTGAACGGGAGGGGGGAGCAGGATCAGGGATAAGGAGCGCACCCAAATGCAGGATTGGTGGGTTTAAGTAGTCCATTTTCAAAATACCTAGAGCTAGACCTGACGAGATGTGACAAGATGAGATGAGATCGCAAACTCCTTAACTTGAGCAAGCATGAGCAAAACGAAACCGGGGGAAAAAGAGAAAAAACGATAGGAGAAAAATCGCCGGCTTCTAAAGCGTGCGCAATTAGCGCATGACGAGACTCAGCCGCGCACACACAAGAGCGCTCAAGGGCAGCAGAGCCCGTGCAGACGCTCATCACAGAGGAGGGCATGACAGTACCCTCCCCTCTATTAACGACCACCTCCGGACCAGGCGGACGCTCCTTAACCACCTTCGGACCAGGCGAACGCTCCTCGACCACCTCTGGACCAGGCGGACGCTTCTCGACCACCTGCAGGCCAGGCGGACACTCCTTGACCACCACTGACCCCACTAGGCACATCACACAACGGCCTCCACTGGGGTGAGGAAGTCGCATGTGGTGAGGAGGAAGAGGTAGAGGAGGTCCTCCCTGAGATGCTGGTCCAAGTCCCAGTCCAGTGCCTTCCCCGTTAAACACAAATACACCAGCCCGCATTTGCTCCTGGGTGTGGTGTAAGCATGTGCATGGACTATGCCGCTATACAACGCTCCAGATCCAGCGTCCTGGTGTGGCATGTAGATCTTGACAGAAAATTGGGGGGGGGGGGGGGGGGTATTGTATAAGTGGTAGTGAGGTTGTGATAGAGTTCAGTTCAGAAAAGGACTTTGGCAAAGCTAACTAGAACAGCCAAAAAAAAAGGAAAACCAGAAGGAGGCACAGACATGAGAGATCCCTGATATATAAGGCAACAAATCCACCACTGAAAACAACTGGAATGATCCATGAGGGTGTGGATCACAATAATCACAGATCACAGAATCTCACTGGGAGCTAATGCAGTGTAGATAGAACAGGGGTGATGTCCTCTTGTCTCCTAGTCCTAGTAAGGCATTTTGAACTAACTCAAGCTTATTTCTAAGCTTTGCTGAACATGACATTTGCCTGGGCGTGACAAATACATGTACTAATTTTTCAGCGTTGTTTAATGGTAGTATAATAATTTTAGCAATATTCTTAAGGTGAAAGAATGTTGTTTTAGTAATATTATCTATATGTGCATTAAATAACCCAGCCATTAGGGTTGCACTAGCCAGTGCATTCTTAGTGACGGTCCCAAGCCCGGATAAATGGGGAGGGTTGCGTTAGAAAAGGAATCCAGCGTAAAACTGCGCCTAATCAAATATCCGGATCACAAATAAGAAACCTATACCGGATCGGTCGCGGCTCGGGTTAACAACGACCGCCACATGTACTGTTAGCCGACAGGGTACTGGTGGAAATTGGGCTACTGTTGGCCAAAGGA
>JAOTRA010064379.1:0-15341 GCA_026260255.1 Pseudolaguvia tuberculata | reverse complement strand
AGATAGATAGATAGATAGATAGATAGATAGATAGATAGATAGATAGATAGATAGATAGATAGATAGATAGATAGACTCCTCAAAAAGAACAGGCGCCATTGTGCTGAAGTGTTCTGGTGCAAGGACAAATCATCAGAGATGTGAACTCCCAGGAATTTAAAGCTGGAGACCCACTATACCTCAGTTCCATGATTTCTTAAAGTCCACAATGAGCTCTTTCGTCTTTGTGGTGTTGAGGGTCCGGTTGTTGGTGGCACACCACGATGTCAGGCTTTGGATTTCTTTCCTGTAGGCCAATTCTATCGTTGTAGCTGATCTGGCCGACTACGGTGGTGTCGTCTGCATACTTTATGAAAATATAGGAAGTATGTAGAGGAGCACAGTCGTGGGTGAACTGGGAGTAGAGCAGTGGGCTTAAAACGCAGCCCGGTGGAATGCCGGTGTTCAGAATGAGGGTTGAGGATAGCTGTTTGCCCAACCTAACAGACTGAGGTCTGTTGGTGAGAAAGTCCAGAATCCATCTGCAAGTGGAGATGCAGATACACAGGTCATTGAATTTAGTGATCAGTACAGTAGGGACAACCGTATTGAAAGCAGAACTAAAGTCAATTAACTGCATCCTGATGTAGGTGTTGTTTTTGTCCAGGTGGATGAGGGCTGAATAAAGAGCTGTGGAAACATCCTCTGTCAACCTGTTCGGGCGATAGGCAAACTGGTGTGGATCCAGTGTAGGTGGTAGGCCTGCCGTGAGGTGTTTTTATTGACACTTCATGACAATAGGGGTGAGTGAAACCGGACGGAAGTCATTCATGCTTTCAGCAGCGGAATGTTTAGGCAATGGTATAATGGTTGTACTTTTCAGGCATGTAGGAACCGTGGCTAGGTGCAGTGACAGGTTGAAAATGTCAGTGAAGACCTGTGCTAGTTGTCCAGCACATGCTTTGAGAACACGTCCCTGTATGCTGTCATGACCAGCTGCCTTACGTGCGTCCACTCTACTAAATGCTGAATAGGCATCTGTTGTGGTGAGTGTTAGTGGACTGTGAGTGTGAGAGAAGTTAGAGTTTGTGGTGAGCTGTCCTGTGCCTTGGTTGAAATGAGCAAACGTGATTAAGTTCGTCTGGTGAGAAGGCACTGCTGGTTGTTAGTGGTTGTGGAGTGGGTTTGTGATCCGTAATGTTCTGGATGCTTTTCCACATGCGTCTGGGGTCAGATTTGTGGAAGTGCTCTTCTATCTGGAGTTAGATAGAATACCTCTTTTCAGGTTGGCCCGGGCTGCCAGATCTAAAAGCAGCATCTCTTGCTTTCAGCAGGAGGCGGACTTCAGCGTTCATCCACGATTTCTGATTAGGAAAGCATTTCACGTGTTTGATGGTAGTGACATCAATGCATGTGTTGATATATCCCAAAACAGATGAAGTATAAGTGTCTCAGTGTGAGAGTCCAGTGTGGCCTGTGAGACATGTTCCAGTCAGTGTCCTGAAACTGTTGCTGTAGAGATGAAATGGCTCCCTTTGGCCAGACCTTTACAGTCCTCACAGCTGGTTTCACATCTCTGATCAGTGGTGTGTATTTGGGTAGCTGGGACAAAGAGAGGTAATCAGACTGTCATGGGGAAGGGGGAGGGTTGTGTATGCCTCAGGTATGTTTGTATATACCTGATCCAGTGTGTTTTCCCCTCTAGTGGAATAGTGGATATTCTTGTGGAATTTTGGGAAAACAGATTTTAAATTAGAGTGGTTGAAAACTCCTAAAGGATGTGCAGACAGGAGTGTTGTTTGCTGACAGCTGCATGTAGATCCTCCAAAGTTAATTTAGCACTAGCATCAGGTGGAATGTACACTGCAGTCACAATAATGGCAGAGAATTCTCTTTGTAAATAAAAAGGTCTGCACTTAATCACCAAATACTCTAAGTGAGAAGAGCAGGGATTTTCAGTAACAATTCGAGATTGTGCACCATGAATTGTTAACATAAATGCACAGTCTTCCTCCTTTACGCTTACCAGAGTCCACCACCGTCCTGTCCACATGGAAAACGTTGCGATTCACGAGCTTAATAGCGCTGCTGGGAAAATTGTCGTTCAGCCATGTTTCCGTAAAAATCATGATTTTCCTTAATCCGTGAGGATGATATTTGTAGCAGTTCATCCATTTTGTCAGCGAGAGACTGTATGTTAGCCAGGAAGATTATTGGAAGCGCTGGCTGATGCGGGGTTAGCCTTAGCATAACCCTGATGCCACCTCGCTTCCCTCTCCTTTGTTTGCGATCTCGTCGCCGGCGCCGAGGTCTCGCTGCTGGTCGAGCTGGATTCGCATTCTATGATGTATGTAGTTTCGTAGTTTTGTCCAATGTTTGTTAAGCAATGTTTGTCGGTTGTATGATATGTGCACTGGGCTTTTCTGAGTGGATAAGCCAGCAGTAACTGGAGTATATACTACAGAACTGCAAAATCTGAAGAGACGCAGTCTCGCGTTGTGCACGCGCCGCCATTCAGTCTCAATTCTCTATAACCAGATACTTATAGTGAACGGCATCTTCTATTTGTCTCCCTCACTGATGCGGATCAGATTGAAAGCATTGCAGAGGACTAGCTTGGTGAAAAAGCCAGCCTCACACAGTTGGCCAACAGCAGCGAGGAGCAGAAACCAAAGGCAGTGGATTCTGATAATTAACTGTAATGTTATTTAGGCCTCAATAGTCTATGCAGGGACATGGACCGCCATCCTTCTATCCACAAAGAAGAAGCCAGAGTACGGGCAAATATGACCTTTAGCTAGGACCTCAACATACTCCTCTATTGCCTTGGTCTCGAATTGGGGATAAACTCGACAGCAGGAAGGAGCTCAATAGTGCAGTCTCCTGGACAATGAGGAGGCAGTTCAGAAGCTCCATGTTTGCTGAAGACCTCCAACAGATCATGATAGTCAACAGGGACGTTCGGGAGGTTGACTTGGATCATATATCATGGCAGGGATGTGTTGTGAATACAGGGCATGCAGTATGGAGACCCTCTTTTGAGTGCAGAAATGACATGGAAGGAGATTTTTTTCATTGTGGAGATCTCCGACCCTTATAGTAATACATGCAGTTCGTAAGGTGATTCCTTTACCAATGGGTTGTCCATCAATGGGTGCAATTTGTGGTGGGAGTATACAGGGTTCCAGTGGGTTACTTGTATCTTGACACATGGTTCAAGAGGGTCATGTGTATCCTGACACTAAAGTCTCGATCAAATTTGGAGCGGAACCCGGAGTCCACTAGCGCTGGGAACAGACGCGAGGTGCGATTTATAGTAGAGACGTACAGATACCATGAGACACATGTTAGAAGAAATGGTGCAGATAGGGTGGCTCACTCTGGACATGGGAGTGCAGGGTACATTGATGATTGGACTCACCTCAGTAATAGCAACGATTCCGTTGCAGTCACCTCTGACATTGCTGGAGGGTTAGCTACTTTGTTCCTTCACTATCGCAGGCACTGACAGGAGAAGGCATAGGACATCTTGAAGCTGGAGTTGGTTCAACAGGACTAGGTTCAACATTGCTATTCCGTAGCAGTTTACCGATATGTATGGCTCTCGTAACAAACCTGGAAAAGGTACTTTCGTCCTTTCTGCAAACAAGCTCAGCCTGCAAGTGAGCGTTAAATCACTCCTTGAACATAGTCTTTATTGAAACATTTTTTAGTGAAGCATCGCTCTGCGTGACTAAAGTATGGAGCTGAAAGGTGTGGTGAAAATTGCAATATTTTTACCAGCTGTCGGAAATGCATGAGGCTGATCAAGGAACAGGGTGCGTCACTGACTAACAAAACCCTTGCAACATGTCAGGGTTCTGTTGAACTTATCTGGAAGAGAAATGGTGTTTGGTGAGGCTTGTGGAGTGGCTGCTTAAGCTTGAAGCGCAGCTAGCTGGCCCTGGAAGGCTTGTAAGGCATGAGCATGAAAGTCCAAAGTGTTGCACCCCTCTTCTGGCACTGCCTCCGATTTTCAGACCAGAATTTCGCTTCAGCGCTTTGCAAGCGCACAGCTAAACGTCAGTTCTGCACGTTGATTGTGTTGGCTTTAAATAGTGGCGGCGACTTACTTCTTTTGATGATTTATTGCGTTTGGTAGGGTTTTTGTGTCCGTATGTGCACGTTTATTCTTCATGTATTTTTGCTCTTGATTAGATCTGTTTTTGCGGTGGATTACTGTAATTAATTCTTGTCTGTATTCTTCTAACCCTCACCTTACTACTCTGCGTCTGGGTTAGTTTTCTCCCACCTTGTGTATGACACACAGCAGCTTGTAGCTGGATCCGGAGCAGGCATAGTATTCTGTAAGGAGAATAGCTGAGATTGATCCAAAATGCAGCAACAAGATTTATTAAACACCAAACACAGTTCGTAAGAAAAGTCATAATCCTGAAACGGGTCAGTACACAAAAGGAAGGAGAGCAGGCAAACAAGCGTGAATCAAGACCCGTGTGAGCAAGACAAACCACAAAACACTTAAGTTATCTGGAAACAAACTATACTTTGCAAACTGCTAACTACATCTTAACCATCGACCTTTAACCCTGAAGCTGAACAGTACTTAAACGACGGTGACCTCTGGTGGTGAGTGAGGGAACTGTTACACACTGCCCAGGGGTAACACTAACAATTATGCATATCAAAAAGTAGATTGGTCAGCAGGTCTATCACTTGTCACATACTGGCTATAATACAGACTGCTTCTAGTGTTACTTTTAATAGTGCATGAGTAACTATGTGACGAGCAATGAAAACTTATTTCATTGTCATTCATCTTCTAACCCGCTAATTCCCTAATTCAGGTTACGGGGTCTGCTGGAGCTTATCCCAGCACACATAAGGCAAGGGTTACACCCTGGACAGATAGTCCATCGCAGGGCCACATATGGACAAACAACCACTTGCACTCACTCCAATTTTGAATCACCAATCAACCTAATGTACATGTTTTTGGACTATGGGAGTAAACTGCAGTACTTGGAGGAAACCCAGTCAAGCATGAGGAGAACCTTGGACCTTCCTGCTATGAGGCAACTGTGCTAACCACTGCGCCACCCAGAAAACATATTTATTAAAACCAAATGAAAGGAGGAGAAATTCTGTGGTCATATTGATGTATTTCAGGCAGTTCCAGAAAATCTAGCTTTTATGCTTCTGTAAATAAAATGTTCTGTCGTGTGTTATTATAGTTAATTAAAATGACAGGTTCGATTCTGTTCTGTTTTCTTAGCTCAAAGCACGAGTCAAAAAAAGATTTCCCTTTTACTGCATGCTGTTTAAGAATAATGCTGTCTATGGATCCCAACCTGGAATCTCAGATTCATTGTTCAGATGGTTCTAAATGTTGTAGCAGGCGGTATCCCCTAGAGAATTATTGTTTGCGGACCATTTGTATAAGGTTGTAAAAAAAACAAATCTATTCAAAGTGTGAGCAAACTTCTGTAGAAAACAGAAGACGTAAACAAGTTTAGTGAGAGATAGACAATGTACATTATATCACTGGCTGTTTGTTTGTACATATTTAATCCCTTCATAAGTGACCACTAAATTGTTTCATTCTGTTCTGAACAGTAAAGAACAAGAATCAGATAATTTAACGAATGATAACATTTCATCTTTAAAATCCTACTAACAAAATAGAAAAACTAATAAATTTAGGCATAATTGCATGTCATGGCAGCACAGTGTCGTAGTGGTTAGCACAGTCACTTCAGAGAAAGAAGGTCAAAGGGTCTTTCTGTGCGGGTTTTGCATGTTCTTCGCTGAATTGCAAGAAACCTTTCTCCGGGTACGTTTCTAAACGGTATGAGTTCTATTTTATGTCTAGTTGTGTTTGTGTTTCATTAATCTAAAACTTCTCATTTATAATCAATGATATTACTGAGGTTACAAAACATACAGAAAAATCACTATATTGCACCCACAATATGTATCGTTGTACTTTTATACCCCCTGTTTTCCTTTATTGAAATTGATCATTTCACCATAGCCAGAATATTTTCCTTTACATTTTAGTAAATAGTAATTAAGTGTATGTGAATATTAAATTAGTTACTTTTTTTCAATTGCTTGTCACGTAACTTGCAAGTGTGCAGTTACATTCTGTTATATACAAAATGGCTGCTTAGCATAGTATTGTGATAGCAGAACTTTGTTGACAACTGAACTGTTGTAGACAAAGCACCCACCATCTGTTTCACAACAGGAAACACTCTGAAGATGTCATTCCAATATTCGCACCGGATATGCACCTGTATTCAGTTGTTGGGAATGACTGTGTGTTGGAACCTAGATGTCAAGTACTTAATTTCAGCCATGATGTGCTGGTGGCAAATCTTAATTTCTATCACAGCACTTCACATTACCGACAATTGGGTAATCCCATACTGTCTATGAAAACCACACAAGCAAGCGTCTGTCTGAAATACTACAAGGAGCTGTAGCAAAGTGGAAAATTGGCAAGAAAACACTTTTCCTGGGACATCAGCTAACGATAAAAATATTGTAAATATAGTCGAAGCAGCCAGATTATCACCAAACATTCAAAATTTTCCACAGAAAGTAAATTTCACATTATAGAATTTAAATGGGCATTAACTAGATGTCACAGATTTTAGACTACATGAGCAAGGTAAGCAGTTTTTTTGATGAAGGATATTTTGTAAGAAATCCAAAACCATAAAATAACTAACCTTTAATGAAAAAATAAAATAAAATAACCTTTAATGCATTCAAAGGGTACCTATAAAAATGAGCCTGAACACAGTAATCTGAAATACATCTAAAATATGGCCCAGGTATCTACAATAGCAACTTCATCTGTGCTCACAGCAAGGCTATGCATGGTAAAAAGGTGCATAGAAATATTATAGATCATATCAAAAACAATAATGGTTAAGTATGCATAAGTTTTCCCATCATCACATCATTGCATTAAATTGTAGTAACTCAAAGCGATTTTAAAGCGGAGAAGACAGGCAGAGGTCAAAACACAGAAGATCATGCAGAACAGGCAAACAAATCCAAAGTAGCAGGCAATACTTATAAACAGGGAAACTGGCAGAAAGTTGATAATCAGTACGGCACTCATAGAAGAGGAAGTCAGTTCATCAGAACTCGTGCGAAGGCGTCCTTGTGTTGTGATTGGGAGCTGTTGCCTCCGTTACAGTGCCTCCCATCTAGAAATGCTTCCCGGCGTTTTCCTTAGACGACCTCGGGCACAAGGAATCAGGAGGTCAGGATGGCAAATGTTGAAGTGCTGGTTCAGAGATGGATAGATGATGGAGAAGAATGGCACTCAGCAAGTATTCGATGCCTTTTAGAATATAGAAGTTTGGTGACCAGGTATGCGGGACCGTTTTCTAACTCAATAGGCCCTGAGGGGCTAGGCAAAACTGCTCGGGATTGTGGCGCTTGGTGGCACAGCTTGAGTAAAGTCACATGTTAAGTGGGCGACATGCGATACGAAACCTTGTTGATGCGCCGTAAATGGCCCAATATACCTGGGACCTAACTTCTTGCTTGGGAACTTGAGCTGCATGTCCCTGGTTGACAACCAGACTAACTGCCCTGGCTGAGAGGAAGGGTGTGGGCGTCGAAGACGGTTTGTCTGTTAATGCTGTCTGTTCACGGCCTGCTGCAATCAACTACGTGCGCTCTCCCACACTCGATCGCTGCGTTGATACCAGTCCTCCACAGAGGGAACATAAGCGGGCTCTCTCGACCATGGAAAGAGGAGAGTGGTATGGTAGAACACATTGACAGGGAGAGAAACCGGTAGATGAGTGAATGACTTATGCGCATACTCAGCCACTGGAGCAAATTCTTACTGTGGGCTTTGTTCATGGGCGCAGTAGGATTAGAGATATCGCCCCAGCTCTGAAAGCCACCAGGCGGCAGGTTTAGAGAACCGGTCAATGATGGCGAGTATGTTGTGTGTCCCTGTGATGGAGAGAGGTATGGGCAAGAGCTGTAGAGGACCCTCAGGTAAGTGTTTTTCTGGCTTTTGGACTGTATGCATATGGAACAGGACTTGGTGCTCCACAGCCAGTAAGGCCACCAGTATTTTTGGGTGGTGAGTTCCTGGGTGTGTAAGGTTCCAGCAAATGTTCTATCCATATCGCACGCATGACAAAATCATGATATGATGAGCGATGGGTGTGGGAAGTGGTGGCTTAGTGGTTAAGTTGTTGGACTGATACCAGAAAGACTGTGGTTTAATTCCCACCAAGCAACCACTGTGGGCCCTTCAGCAAGGCCCACAGCCCACAATTGCTCAGTTGTACATAAAGAGATCAAATGTAAGTCGATCTGTATAAGAGCATTTGCCAAATGGTGTAACTGTAACTATATGTTAGGAGTCACTCTCTCTGCGACAAACTAGCTCTGCTTGTAAGTTTGTAATTCCCTCCTTAAACAAAGCTTTCAAAGCTACCGCATTCATTTCACTCTGAGCGCCCAGTGTCCTGAAAGCATTGAGGCATTCTAGTGTAACCCTTGCGCATGCAGGTTCTGCCTCGCTTGTAGTTAAGCTGGATTTGTTGGTGACTAAGTAGTCCGTAACAATGTATTTGGGGCAAATCCATAATGCAGTAACGATTTAAAGCAGAGAAGTTTAATTCCAGAAGTCAGACAGGCAGAGATCAAAACACAGAAAGCATGCAGAACAGGCAAACAAATTAAAAGTAGCAAGCAATGACCCATAAGCGAGGAAACAGGCAAAAATTGTGTAAATCAGAACGGCACTAACGCTATAAGAAATAACGCTTGCTATGTTCAGGTAGACAAAACAATACTTTGCAAATTGACACTCGAGCCTTCTTCCTCTAACCCGGAACAAGAAGTCAGTCTATCAGAACTGGGGCGAAGGTGCCCTTGTCTGGCGATCAGGACATCTTGCCTACGTTAAACTCTGGGTAAATTTAAATGATTTAATCCTATAAAATCCTTTAATCCAAAAATTTGAGATACTTCCACAGACCTTAATTTCCAAAAGCTGTTAACCAACCATTTTATTCATCCTAGCCTTTTCCAGTCTGTTTGAACTAAACTGCTGACGTTGTTTAACAAACTTAAATTGTTCTTTACATGGTTGGTCACTACTTTTAATTAACTTTTACATGAAGCAGAGAATAATTGCCAGTTCTCAAAAACAATATATTTTGGAAGGGATTTCATAAGGCGAAGAATGCGAGGTACTAAGCATCACAATGCAAGATGAATAAGATGTAATTGTGCCCTTGAGGCAAACAAGGCAGCTGCCTAATTAAATCCATACCCATGTACTCAAAAGGCATGTCTCTACCTTATGTCCTCAATTGGTTGGCATAAGGGGAGACCAAGGGGGATTTAGAGGTTATATTCATTGGCAGGTAGCTCACATTTGGTGAAAGGGGTTGACTTTGAATCCAGAATCAATAGAGATTAATTAATTAATGCTAAGTAAGCTCAGCCGACTACAATGTTGGCTTTATTAAAGTATTTTTTTTCTGTCTTTAGCTCTTATTGCCAATAATATTTAAAAAAGCTAGTTGTGTGAAACCATTTTAAATCATTTTATTTGTGGTTGACGAACATGAAATCAATTTTTTTATAAAGTTAAACTCACAAAAACTCCCTTAATGTAACTGATTATATTAAACATGTTTTTAAAATGTTTCAATGGTTAGTAAGAATGTAGGAGAATGATTTTGTGTTTTAAAAATGGGAATTAAATATGCAAATAATCTTGGTAGAACAATATGTAATAACGACAACCAGTATGAAATACAATTAAGAAACTAAAGTAATTTAAGGAGCTAATAAATATAAATTACTAGCAATAGTATGACTGTTAGGGTAGAATTCTGTGCGATTAGGTGCAATTAGAATTGTATGAAAAACTCCTGCTTTGCTCATGGATGTCCATTAAAGTCCAAGTGCTCATTTTATCATTGTCATACAGTTGAGGACCAGCAGGGCTACTGGAAGAAACCTCTTCTCATTTGTGGTGCCATTCAGGAAGAAGATAAACTTGTTCCACTGCAACAAAGAGAAGAGGCAATTTTTCGAATGGCTGACACCCACCATTAAAAAAACAAAAAGCATGGAGGAGCAGGATTAATCAGTACTCAGAAGGATAATTTGACCAATGAATATGCAAGGAAACTGCACCTCTTTATGGGATTATTTGAGAGACAACAAACAAGATATAATATAAGCATATTTATTATTTAAGTGTTGAGTTTCAGCTAAAGACTACGTTATCCATTAGATATTTTCCCTAAATCGCATAACCCTAATTGTTAGGGTTGGAATACCCATTCATGAACCATTTTCAGTGCTTTGAAATTTCAGCCATACATATCTACAGGACCTTGTAAATTGTGAGGTGGTAAATAAGCTAATAGTCCTAACTCACTACAATGATAGGTTATGTAAGCTAAAGTATCGCAAGATATCCACTCTGCTGGTGTCCGGTTGACTCTAATGAGCTTCTACTTCCTGAAGTCACCTATGAACACTTGCCAGTGAAAGTCAATTCTTGTTGTCAGAATGCAGCAAGAGGCTAGGACTTCCAAAGGACCTTGTTAGTGAGTTTTGAGAAAAGCAGCTGGGACCACAGTCACCAAGAAAACAAATAGTAACACATTATGCCATAAAGGAGCAAGATCAGCAGCTTGCAAGATCACCCTGTTCAAGAAAACAATATGCTTGCCAAGGAACATCTGAGGAATGTTCCTATGACCACAAGCATACTATCCCCACAATCAAATATAGAGTTGGACACATTAGGCTTTACAGCTGTTTTGTGGCTAGGTGGACAAGACAAGTTTTGCATGGAGGCCATTATATTTGCCATGGAAATTCAACTCCACTTTTAGTAATCGGTTCATTTCCTATTAGTCAGTGTCTGTCTTTTTGTCGTTGTCTCTGTATTAGTGTAGTACAGTAGTTCAGGACGAACTTGTCCTATGTCTGCACTGTACTACACTAATTTTGTCTTTTATGTAACACCAAGGTCCTGTAGATATGTTATCTTATTTACTGTGTACTGCTCTGTCATATATAGTTGAAATATCCATGCTTGGAAAATGGTTCAAATGGTTCATGGATGGGTATTCCAACATGACACAGCCAGGATGACAAAGTAGTGGAAAAATGACAGGTCATGTAAGTTAAATTATCCAAGATATCCACTCTGATTATGTCTGACTCGAATGAGCTTCTACTTCCTGAAGCTATCTATAAACACTTGCCAGTGAAAGTCAATTCTTGTTGTCACAATTCAGCACTGGACTTTCCAAATGACCTAATTAGTGAGTTTCGAAAAAATGCTTTGAACTAAGTTTTGGAGAATGTGTGTCTTCTTTAATGGCAACTGGCATTCGTGTGCAGGCACAACTGGGTAATTGTTTCTTGTGCATGCAAACAAAGTAGCAAGCTATTCGAACACACCAATCTTCTGTTACATTGTGTAAGTTGGCTTATGGTGATTCCTTATATAATCTTTTTGTTGAAAAGTCTGTGTGTGTATAATTATTTGTTAGTGGTCAGAAACTATTTTGCGTTTCTCTCCGGGTTTCTGCATAAAATCATAGTTTACAAATTAGTTTAATGAACTTGCAGCATGTAGAGCAATTCTTGCTATAAAGATTGTATACAATGCGGTGTTCTATTCACTCAGATGAAAGGTTCTGCATAGAAAAGCTTGTCTCAGTGGTGCAAAACAACCTGTTCCTAAATGTCAGCAGGACAAAAGAACTGGTTTTGAGCCGGCATTCACATCTAAAACGATCAATGGAACCCCTGTGAGTAAAGATCAGGCACCTTAATGAAAACTTCAAGGAAGACCTTTCGTTGACTTGTTATATTTTAACTTGAATGCAGAAGCAGAGACAGTGTCTGTATCAGCTTTACTAGCTGGGGATATTATCCAGAAGGCCATCGCCATTGCAATTATGTTATGAGAGATATTTTGAGAACATCATCACATTGCATTGTAACACTAATGCCGAGGACATTATGGCCTTCAGAGAAATATCACATCTACTGATTGGGTCACCAAGTCAGTTCTGCATATGCCATAGGGTATCTACACCTGTTACAGCTAGTCCAAAATGACAAAATATTTGAGAATTAGTGTATAAATACTACTGAATAAAATAATAATTATCCGATGACGTTTAGATTTGGCTTTTTGTGGCATGAATTCAGATTTTCAGATAATTCAGGGAGTTTATAGGAAACAAGTAATTAGACCAATTATAATTTTCACAATATGAAGTTTAATTGTATATAATCAGCAAGTTCCTAATATTGTATAACAGACACCAGTCCACAGAAGTCAGTCAATCAAGTCTCCAAGACAAAGTACTATTCAAGGACATCAGAGACAATCGTGGATTTTAGGACTACACAAGACTTGAATGGACTACAAAACTATTACTAGGCACTTTGGTGAGAAGATGACAGAAGGTAACAGTTGTTGAGATCTTCACAGCAATTATTCGCAAAAGGAAGAAACAGAAAATAGCTCCCTCTGTTTGGGGCTTTTTGGAAAATTGCACCTTCTGGAGTTCCAGTGATCATGAGAACAGTGAGAAATCAGCTAAGAACCACACCAGTCAATGATCTAAAAGCAGCTGGGAATTAGAATCACCCCCTAAAGTGACAATGATATATTTAACTATTTAAGTACATTTTACAGAAACACCTGCAACTTGGAAAGCACTGGGTGGGCATATGAAAAAATGCCCACCCAGCTAATATTTTTTTTCTCTGTACTTAAAGTTTCGGGATTATCTGCTCTATAAATATACTGTGATTTGGCTGTTAATATAGTAAGGAACAAATTTATTTGACTGCTTTTAAATTACAGCCATTTAACAAAATATCTAATTCATTGTTCATCTAATGGATTACAGAGTTGCGTTCTGTAAAATTTTATTTTTGTTAATATTATGTTCTTTAAAAACAGGTTATTCAGTAGATCAAGGAACCTCATTTTTTTGCTAAATTTAACTATATGCATCAAATAAAGCTTTTAAGATTATTATTAAGTATTAGTTACTTGTTACTGATTTGGATGAGTGTAAGATTTTCTGTTGCCCAATATTGAGAAACCAGGCTTTGTTTAAAGCCTTTTAGTTTAACAGTTACTGCATGGTCTGGAATTCCCATCATCTCCCTAGTGGCTGGATGGCTTTTCTTCTCAACTCAGTCTAGCTTGAAGAAAAGAAGGTTATTTGGATCTGTTGTTTTGCTCTCTGTTTTTATTTCACTAGTGATTTGTTTTCGTTAATGTTATAGGTAGGCCATTGCTCTGTTCAAAACTGCAAAGTGTCTCATAGCTTTCAAAAATAGAATCGAAAAGCTATCCAATAATTAGTAAGATTATATCTAGGTGCTTATTTACACATTGCTGCTTCTGTTTCAGTACACACATACACACACTTTGTGCTATATTACTCGTGCAACATGGCATTTGGCAGACACTCATTTGGAGCAATTAAGTGAAAGCTTTTTCCTTACATGTATTGAAGCTAGGAAAGTCACAGTTAATAGCCTCACTCAGGGGCACAGCATTGACAGCCTGGCCGTTCAGGGACTGCTTGGTGATCTGCACATTGCACATCAGTTCATACAAAAATGAATATCTTATTCTGCACCATAACAAATGTTGCATAGCAACAATAAACTTGTAATTATGTTTGGGATGTGGATTTTGTATGTGTGTGCATGTGGGAATTATTACATTTCATTACATTACATGGAAATACTGTATGCTGTGAGCTTTAGTGCTGTGTGGGGTGTCTTTGTGTAGGTGAGAGCGTATGCAGCATTGTGGTGAATAATCAAATCAATGATTCATGGCACATACACACTGCGTAAAGTCTGAAGTCAACCTGTAAATCACTTTCTGTTCCTCAAAATGAAGCTGAATCCACTAGAATATTATCTTTCTTTCAGCTAATTTCTTGCATCTCTACAGCCAGTTTGCTTTTCTATATCTCTTTTTACTTTTATTTTTCTGTTTACGTCACTTCTTTCTTTTAAACAACTGTAAATTTTATAAGATTAAATTCTGAAAGTTAACACACCGAAATAAACAATCTAGCCAGATTTCAGATTTTTCTGTAATAAGAATAAGTTTGTTTCAAAAGTGTATCTAATTATCTATATTATTATCTACATGATGATTCCATGCTTATTGTTTTATTCTTTAACTGGGAAAAGCTAATATAGAACTTCACAACATATGACTGGTGAAACAGTTTTTTTAATCTTAAATCGTAAGATTATGTTATTGCAAAATTTACATTGTTGTTGCAGCTGGATTTTAAAAAAAGGTTATAAAAGGATTGTTTTAAATAATACATGGTACTTGTTACTGATCTAGATTGTCCAATGCTCAATAATGAGAAACCAGACTTTATTTCTCATGTACCATGTCTTACTGGTAGGATGTTTGTCAGATGTGAACAAACATTTGGTCAAATAGTGTGTTTGTTTTCTGTAATTAATTTCTTAAATTGCTTATGTTCAAAAATGGGCGTAGTGGTTAGCAAGTCATCTTACAACAAGAAGGTCCTGGGAGGGTTCCTCCCACAGTCCAAAAGCATGTACATTGGGTTGATTAGTTACTTGAATATAGCCCATAGGAGTGAGTGCGAGTGTTTGGTTGTTTGTCTATGTGTGGCCTTAACTGGTGATCTGTTTACGGTGTACCCTTGCTTTTCGCTCTGTGTGCTGGACTAGGCTCCAGCAGACCTGCATGAGCGCAAATTATGAATGAATTATTTATTCAAAAATGCTTAAGGATGGGAAACAATGCTCACATTATCAGTAATAGTTTACTTTAAAGAACATAAACCTAGGCACAATTCTCTTGTGTCATAATGGAATGGGCAGCCTGACTGTGTCAATTATAACATGGTCCAGTGATTGTCTTTTCTGTATTCCTGCCAACAAACAGAAGGCAATTTACAGAAGCAGTTACACCATATGGTATAAACACTTCAGTTGGATGGGGTTCTCATATTGCTGCATTTATTTAACATGATCTGAGAATGGAGCAGGAGGAATTTAAATGTTTCCAAAACTGTGCTGAATCACTGCAGTAAAAGTAGATAACTGTTCCAAAAAAGAACGAGAGCTTTTTCTCTTTAAGAAAGATCCAACATCCCACCATAACATTTTTAACCTCTTTTACCTGTTTAGATTTTTTTCCATACAAGCAAGCAGTTAAGTTATATTGGTAGGAGAATGCTGAGGATGGAGGTGCCGGGCAGGAGGAAAAGAGGAAGACCCAAGAGGAGGTTTATGGATGTGGTGAGGGA
>JAOTRA010064360.1:0-11314 GCA_026260255.1 Pseudolaguvia tuberculata | reverse complement strand
CTGGCCCTCCTTACAGCACTCTCCCTGGCCCTCCTTACAGCACTCTCCCTGGCCCTCCTTACAGCACTCTCCCTGGCCCTCCTTACAGCACTCTCCCTGGCACTCCTTACAGCACTCTCCCTGGCACTCCTTACAGCACTCTCCCTGGCACTCCTTACAGCACTCTCCCTGGCACTCCTTACAGCACTCTTTAGTAACATAAGCTGGCACAGTATCTGGAGGACACTGAAGTTCAGGACAGAAGATGCTTCGACACTCAACGCTGCCGTTCTACAGCAAACAAAAACTTTTTATATTGCTTTAAAGAGGAAAATTGTCCAATATGCTAAATTCTGCTGGTGCCTATCCCAGCTAACATAGGGCGAGAGGTAAGCCCTGAAAGGGTCGCCAGTCGATCTCAGGGCAACACATAGACAGACAATCATTCACACACACATTCACTCCTATGGACAATTTAGAATCACCAATCAAACTAATACCGCACAGAAAGATCCCCTATCCCCGACTATCCACTACGCCACCACGCCGCCAATCTGCCAAATTAAAATAAAATAAATATACCAAACATGCAGTTTCTGTATGCATCTGTCCAGACATCCTCATATCTGTAGATCTCTCCCTTAAGGTTGCAGGTCTTCTCACAATAACAGCCTTCATTCAAGAGACTTCATTCTTTCCTCAGGATGAGCCAACTGTAGCCACACACAATACTGTGGCAGTGCGAGAGAAGAAAAAGATACTATAGACAAAAGATAGCTACACCCTCGCTACAGCCTCGAACCCTCTTTAACGTACAAAAAAAAAAACATGTTATATAGTTGTAGAAAAGGTTGGCATAGTTTACACTGTTGTTTTAAATGTGGTTAATATCACATTTACAGTTAACAGTTCCACTGACCTGCATGTGTAAACTAACAAACACAGCATCCTGTCATTCGGGAAACTAAACACGGAAGTGAGTGAAGGCAGCATTTGGGTGATTACAGTTAGAAGGTGATGTGCAACAGGGAATTTTAATGAGCAGTTATTGAGGACAGTGGATGAAAAAAAACCAGACAAATTCCTACCATTTGACTCAATCGTTCATCTTCCAACACAATTATTCTCTAATTCAGGGTTATGGGGGTCTGCTGGAGCCTATCTCAGCACACATGGGACAAGGGGCAGGGGTATACCCTTGACAGGTCACCAGTCCGTCAAAAGGCCACACACTAACAAACCACACACTAACATGTCAAAAACAACCACACACTAACCTCACATGTTTTTGGAAACCGGAGTACCCAGAGGAAACCAACGAAAGCGCAGGGAGTACATGCAAACTCCTCACAGAAAGAACTCTGGCCCGGGAATCCAACCCGGGCCCTTCTTATTGTGAGGCAATCATGCTAACCTCTGCACCACCGCATCACCTAAATTAACACAGTGCAATAAAATGATGCATGTCTATCAAAAATAATGACAAAATAAAAAAATGACATAATTCTGACTTTTTTTCCGTCGTCATTTCCTGATTATCACCATTACCATTACGTCCGCAAACCCATCAAAATTGCTAACCCACCCTGACAAATGACTGGACCACATATATAAGCATGAATGTGATGGGAGAATATATGTCAAACATATGGTACATAGATATACCCCAAAATTCACAGGTGTTAAATTCCAACAGCATCTCTAATCTTTGCATTATGGATGGAGGAATTAGAAGCTCCAGTCTTATAGTAAGACCTTCCAGTCCAATGTTGTGAGATCTCTTAATTCAAAACCGACAGTATTAGTGAAATCAGACACTAAAGTCAGGTAAGGAGGTCTGGGGTGGGTCAGTCGCTATTCCACTTCATCAAAAAAGGGTTCAGTGGTGGTAAGATCAGAACTTTGTGTGGAACACTAATTTTTGGACTCTAATAATAATGATGTGATAATGGAGGTCAAGGGTTTTGTGCTCAGGGTCATTGTCATGCTGGAACAGTATTGGAGTCTCTTAGTTCCAGTGAAGAAATAATGTAATACTACAACCTACAACAAACATTCCAGACCAATGGTGGGCCTCCAGATTTGTAGAGGAGAGGAAACAGTTTGGAGAGGAACCAGATATGGATCTGGTGGTCAGGTGACCACAAACATCTGACAATGTGGAGTATTATGAAATGCATCTTTTAACATAAAATAATACTTTTTCTGCATTGATTAAAAAATAATTAAGAACTCAGTAGCAAACCTTGTATACCAAGTCCATAATAAATAGATTCAGTACCTTTCCAGATGTTTTGGCTAAAATGTCCTGCAGGTCCATAATTTTCTGTACAAGCCCATGGAAATCTTTGCAGGTTGGACATGCTAAAACATCAACAGAGCAGAATTTAATTTCAAATAAACAAAACTTTAGTTGAATTGAGAAAAACTGTGAGGGTATTACTGAGGTTGAGATCAGGAAGCTGTGAGATGTATCCTTGAGACATGAACATCAATTCCACCTTCTGCATCAAACCCTACAAACAGAAATCCCTACAAATAGAAAGTAGAAAATGAGAAAAATAATTATGGCCACTCCTCTGTTTACTGAAAGTCCAATAGCTGCGTATTGATAGAGTTTCCTGTCACCAAAGGAATTCTAACAGAAAACAAAAGCTGATTAGATGCGTTCTACCAGGCAGACCAACAGACCAGATGCAATCATCATGATCCACATCCTTACAATTAAATTTTATTATTCAGGTTGGGACCAAACGCAAACGAAAGTTTGATGGTGTTGGGATTAAAACTACTTTCCTTTATGGATCACGAAAGCAGTTGTATTTACAGCTGTAATAATAAATTACATGACTATTGAAATGAATAATCTACAGTATGGAACTCTGCATCCTCATGCTCTCAAGAGAGACTGGTTGGAGATTAGACCCTCTATCCTGTATCAGTCTGACATACTAGCAAAACTGTATTGTATCATTAAAACTATCAATCAAACACATAGCTGAAGTCATACCCTAAAGAATCCATGAAAGTAGTATTAACATGCACTTTGTCACTTTTTGAATTTATGACTCCCTCCCTTGTCAAAGTCTGAAGGAGAGGTTGAGACCAACAGGTCTTTTAGATGAGGTTTCTCCGGACGGAACAGCTGTTGTTTGCCGGTACTGATGTTTGCTGGTCAGTTGATTTATCGAAGGTATCATTGAGATTGAAATTTTCACTCCTAACAGGCCGGTGTGGGTTTACATGTTGAGGTATGTATTTGTGCTTAGATTATGGCTACTTTGACCCCTGACATGGGCTCTCATCCCGCTCAAAATCTGAAGAAGTTGTTTTGGGACCAAATGTTCTTGATTTATAGACGAGGTTTCTCCAGACTGGCTGGCGTGTGATTCTATGTTGGGGAGGGTAGGTTCTGCCATTTGGTGTGATAAAGTTGTATGTGGTGACAAGACCATCTTGTAGGAATGGCCCCCGGATGCTTTAAAGAAAGAGGGGGTTATGTTATGTTAGTGATGTATAGGCCATGGATGGTTTGATGGTCAAATAGGGAGGGTGTTTCCTGGAGCTGATTTTCCACACCTAAAGATCCTACTCACACCCTGCGATGTTGTTTAAATAAGATATAGGATATAGTGTGTAAAAAACACAGAAGACAATCTTTTACTAACATTGTGTTAACAGACATCAATCAGTGCAGCTACAGGCTGTGATTGCAGTGCCATATTTCCAGTTGTAGAGTGTTATACTAGCAGCTGCTCTAACTGGGCAAGTTTGATTATTTCATATTGATCTGAAAGTTTTTAGCTTCCCCGCTTTTGGCTTCCCCCTTTCCTCAATACGGCACGGATCTCACACTGCCCTACTGTTGGAAAAATGCTTAGAAATAAGGGCGGCGTGAGCAATTAGAGATATATAGTTTGATGAGAAACTAATCATAAACTAACTATAACATACATATTAGGCGTAGCACTAAAACAAAGGAATGAAAAGGAACTAAATGTGATAATGGAAAAACTAAAAATAGAGACATTGTGCTATCAAAGATCTTTAAAAACTAGATAACCTTAACTGAGTGTTAAACTAAAAACTAACCAAAATAAAAATACTAATACAAAAATTACACCAGAGACACAGTGGTACTGAAAGGGAATATCTTTATTGAAAGAGCCCCATTACTAGTCAAGTGGAATGATGTCTTCATCAGAGGAAGCAACAGCGGTAGAGTACAAGGGTGATGGCAACGAGACAACTGATGGGGGTGAAGAATCCTCATCCGGAAACAAAGGTGGTGATAGTATGGGAAGAGGAGACACATTTTGTCACATTTTGTTTTAAATTGTGGGAATTGTCTGTGAAGGTTTTTGACTTCAGAAGGCTAAGGGTTCCCAGTGGAATCAGGAGATGTGTAGTCGGTTTGTGTTCTGACATCACAGGTTGAAAGGAGAATGGCAGGCTCAGTCTGCACTGTGGCAACACAGGTTCGTGATGGAAAGACAAGGCGCACTGCTGAAGAATTTTCTTCTAAAGTGCGCAAATTGATTAGTTGGTCTAGAAAAATACCAATCTCTCCAGTTAAACCGGCCAGTTGAGAACGCCACACTTATGTTTAGCAGTTAAGAGAAATACATAAAATAAGTGTGTACCACTTTGTCAAGGTGTTCTATAAAAATACTGACTTAAATCTTGGTTATTAATTACTAACTGTGTGAACGTAAACACTGAATTAAAATAAAAATTAAAAGAATATAAAATAGGTGATTATAGAGTAAACTGATAATCATTAAAGAATTGAACTGAATAGGTGATTTTACAATATAATTTAGAAATAGTTCAAATAACAACAAAAAATACATAAAACATATATAAAAGAGAAGTCCAAAAAACTTTGAAGAAAATCCGCAGCGAAGTGAAGTCTTGGTTTGCAAACCAGCAAAGTGTGAAAAATCCAGAAGAAAGGGGACTCATATATGGGTATCGTCATTTTTTAAGAAAAATATTATGCTTGGTTTTAATGGAAAATTACAGGACTGCCACCAAACAATAGGGCCTGCATCACTAGGGTAGCCTGCATCACAATTGCCTGCGTCACAATTAGAAAAGAGCCGGAAATAATGTTAAGTGCATCGCTAAAGGAGGAGCCTGATTGGGTAAATTTGAAAATAATGGGAATTTGGCAAAAGTAGATTGGATTATTAAAAAAATAATGGAAGTCAATTGGTCTAGAAGAGGGTAGGCCTAACGCATCAAGAGTATAAAAGGGGACAGATTTGTGATGGGATTTGCATCTTTTGGGAACTTTCATCATTTGGAAAGTTTGTTCTTTCAACTTGTGCCATTTATTGTTGGAAAGATTGCCTTCTGTGGATCCTGTGAATGCTTTCTGACTGCAATAAATTGGAGTTTTTGCTCTTCTCAACTTGGACTCAAGAATTTTCATTATTTTAAGTTTATTATTTTCTTTGACAATTGAATTTGGACATAGCGGAAATTGGTCTATCTTCAGTCACCCCTACTGATGTGTCTGCTCAGAGGTGGGCTCTGAGTTCCGACACTACTTGAAGGACAGTCTGAGAGGGGCTTTACTCACCCCCCTCTTCCCCCAGGTGTATCGTATTCCTCTTTCCCTAAGCTACCTCTACAGTGACCTGTCTTCCCCAAAATGTGATGTTTGCAATGTTTGTAGGTCACTGGTGTGTAAGTCACTGGTTGGTAGGTCACTTGTGTAGGACACTGGCTAATAGGTCACTGGTGAATACATATATAACAGATATTTTATTTGATTAATGCATCCATACACTGTGTTTGATGTCAATCATAGGATTCTTCATGTTTTCTTTAAAATGTTTCCCTTCCTACGTTTTATAATCACGTTATACAGCTCGGCTTTTAGCACCATCTAGTGGCAAAAACTATTTTCCCTATTTTTTAATGCTCTCTCATGAACCTTTTAAAGAACTAAGACTGTGCGAGAGTGAAATCCTACGAGACTATACATAAAAAGGATAAATAATGCCATTATCTCTTAGTTTACAGTTATAGTTTGGCATTTGACAGACACTTATCCAGAGCAACCCAAATTTTGTCTCTTTTTTACAACTGAGCAATTGTGGGTTGGTGGAGGTGGGAATCAAACTTGTATTAGTCCAACACCTTAACCACTAAGCTACCACTTCCCAATTTCCAGTTTATTAATTTATCATCTCTTCTGATGTAATTCTGGAAAAAAAAAAATTAAAATATCTCACGAATTTATATGGTTAGTTTTGAAATGAATTGGGTCGTAAGATTACTTTTTCGTTCATTTATCTTTCATACCTGCTTATGTCCTAATGTGGGGTCACAAGGGCCTGCTGGAGTCCATCTCAGAGCCACACACACACACAAACACACACACAAACACACACACAAACACACACACACTATTCCAATAGGCAATTTAGAAACAAAAATCAATTTAACCCACATGTTTTTGGACTGTGCGTGGAAACTGGAGAACCCGGAGTAAACTCATGCATGCATCCAAAGATGGAGGTCACAATAAGAGAACATTTCTCGTACCCTCCTCTGAATGTCTTCAACATTCATCTGGAAAGGAATAATGTGTGTGTCGTTTTGGATTGCCTTCCAGATGGATGGATGTATGCCTCATGGTTTAAAAACACATTTTTGGAACACAGATCATTTGTTTCATCTGTAAAGTAATGTATGATTATATTATATATCATTCCTTTTAGATGCCATCCACTGGAATATATCTACTCCGTAGTTTTTCTATTTTAACAGACATCACAAAGAATGTCATAAGTGATGCATAAAAGTAGCAGAACGCTTCACCGTAGCTGATTAGGTGATGTATGAAGGCTGATTGAAAACTTTGTAACTAAAAACTTGTGGAAACAGCCTACAGGTTGTGACGACAAAGACTACACGGTATGACAAGGCAGTGCCCTGTAATATATGTGCCTGTTTAATTTTTTCTGTCATTGTGTGTTAAACCAATTCCAATTGGGACACTTCACTGTGTAGCTGTTCTCTTTGCTGTATTTGTGTTTCGACCTGTGGACCTGCGTGAGCACTATGCCAATCTGTGCTTATGGACCTGCTGGCGTCTGTCTCTGGGTAATCTCTTTCACAGTCATCCAACACTCGGCCAGGATGCATGGGATGTCCAGCGAGCTGTACTCAGAGCTTGTAACTGGTCACATTTTTATTAGCATTTCATTTTAAATGAATTAAACGAGTTCTATGACCTGACAAACGGTCTCCTTCACTTCACATGCAAAGCCTGTAAAAGGAGGCAGGATTTTTCTTCAAATTAATCATAAATGAAAAATTTTGTTTTTGTGAATAAAAAAACATTAATTCCTATTAATTTAATTTTTTTTTATTATTATTAATTTTATTCGTTATATACAAATCAGGTTTGTAAACATTTGTAACAAATTATATTATATTTTATAGATTTGATCTGCTTTGAATATATAACAATATATTCTTAGTAAATAACTAAATCAAAAAACAAATCCTGAAACATGTCAATATTATGGAATTAATTTGTATAATAATAATTATAATGTGGAGTGTGTTTTTTGCCACAGTCCCATAGTGTGATATACTATGTACTGTATTTAACTCTGCTATGACAATGATATTGTTAGCAGTAGTAATATAATTTTTATATATACACAAGGAAGTAATATAATTAAATGACTTTACCAAACAAATTTTGTTGTTATTGTTAAGGAGAAAAACTTGCTGTCTGGCAAAAACACTGGTGTATCAGCTGTTCTGATCAGCATGTATCAGAAATGTCACACATGCAGAATCCTGACACCTAATGGAAAGGAAAGTGCCCAAAAAATGCCTATGAGTTCATTGACCTGTCACCTGTCTCACTCTTACCATCACACACTGTCTATCCCTCCATCTCCCCCAGTCTATCAGACCAGTACATCTCATCTGCTAGTCTCTTATTAGTTTGCTCCAATATTTTCTTTGTGGTAGTTCTAATCTCTCTTGTCTCTCAGCATGAGGAGTTAATGGAGGTCATTCTTAAGCTGTTGATGACTTGAAATATTCCTCCGTCTCTGCTGCACAAGAGTATGTCTCATCAACAGGACCTGAACAACTTCATGAGCAGTAAAGATTGAGATGAATAACATTGCACATGAGCTCTGGAAAGGAGTGAAGAAAGCAATGGAGAATGTTTGGGACCTACATTATACCCAAGTTTATTCTATGAACATGCCAGTTTATTGAGTGTGTCAATCCTGAAATCATACACACAGATGCAGCTGTTGGGGATGATCAGCAACTCAATGAATGACCGCCATGTGCATACTGCATAGTGTATGCTGTATAATGCAAAGTGCATACTGCACGCTGCATACTGTAAAGTGTATACTGTATGCTGCATACTGAGAACTGCGGATTGTATACCGCATTCTGCATACTGTCTACTGCAAAGTGCATACTGCACAATGTATACTCTATGCTGCATACTGTACAATGCTCACTGTATGCTAAATACTGCATACTGGTTATTGCATATTGTATACTGCATTCTGTATAATGCATACTGCAGACTGTATATTGTACACTGCTCACTGCACTGTATACTGCATATTGTATACTGCATACTCTATAATGAACACAATTATTGCATACTGTATACTGCATACTGTATTCTGCAGACTGTATACTGCACACTGAATAAGGGTCGCCACAGCGGATCACTCTTTTCCACACTACCCTGTCCGCTACATCTGCCTCTTTCACCCAAACTACCTGCATATCTTCCTTCACCACATCCATAAACCTCCTTCATTGTCTTCCTCTTTTCCTACCTTGGACCTCCATCCTCAGTATTCTCCTACCAATATACTGTATGTCCGTCCCTTGCACATGTCCAAACCATCTCAACCTAGCCTCCCTCACCTTGTCTCCAAAACATCCTACACGTCCTTCTAATGAACTCTTTTCTAATCTTGTCCATCCTTGTCACACCCAATTAAAATCTCAGCATCTTCAACTCTGCCACCTCCAGCTCCGCCTCCTGTCTTTTTGACAACGCCAGTGTTTCTAAACTGTACAACATTGCTGGTCTCCCTATAGTCCTATAAACTTTTCCCATTCACTCTTGCCGTAACTCGTCTATCACAAATCACTCCTGCCTTTTCTCCTCTTCTCCATCTGTTCCACCCTGCCTGAACTCTTCACTTCTCTAATGCACTCTCCATTACTTTGCACTATTTACCCCAGGTAATTAAACTCTTCCACCTTCACTATCACTTCAACCTCACCACTCCAATGCCTTCCCTCTCATTCACATACGTACTCCGTCTTACTCCTGCTGACTTTCATTCCCCTATTCTCCAGTGCATACCTCCACCTTTCCAGATTCTTCTCAACCTGCTCCCTACTCTCACCACAAATCACAATGTCATTTGCATACATCATCGTCCATGGAGACTCCTGTCTGACCTCGTCTGTCAACCTTTCCATCACCACTGCAAGAAAAGGGTTCAGAGCCGATCCTTGATGCCTTCACCTTGAACCAGTCCGACATTCCTACTGCACACCTCACTGCGGTCACATTGTCCTCATACATGTACTGCACCACCCTCACATACTTCTCTGCTACACCTGACTTCCTCATACAATACCACAGCTCCTCTCTTGGAACCCTGTCGTATGCTTTCTCCAGATCCACAAACACACAATGCAACTCCTTCTGGCCTTCTCTATACGCATCCAACATCCTCACAGGAAAACTGGCATCTGTAGTACTCTTCCTTTGCATGAAATCATACTGTTGCTCACAGATGGGCATCTCTTCCGCCTGGCTTCCACTACTTTCCCATAACTTCATTATGTGACTCATCAACTTGATACCCCTGTAGTTACTGCACGTTTGCACATCTCCTTATTCTTAAAAATTGGTACCAGAACACTCCTTCTCCATTGCTCAGGCATCCTCTCACCTTTCAGAATCCTGTTAAACAATTCAGACAGAAACTCCACTGCCATCTCTCCTAAACATCTCCACGCTTCTACTGGAATGTCATCCGGTCCAACCGCCTTTCCACTCTTCATCCTCTTAATAGCTGCTTTCAATTCTGCCTTACTAATCCTATCCACTTTCTGCTTCACCACATCCAACCTTGTCTCTCATTCATCAGCTGCTCAAAATACTCTCTCCACCTTCTCAACACACCTCACTAGCCTAAACATTTCCATCTGTATCCTTTATTGCTCTAACTTGTAGTACATCCTTCCCATCTCTGTCTCTCTGCCTGGCCAAATCCTTTTCTCCCTCCTTCATGTCCAACCTCTCATACAGCTTCTCATATGCCTTTTCCTTAGCTTTTGGTACTTCCCTCTTCACCTGTTGCCTCATCTCCTTATACTCCTGCCTACTTTTCTCATCTCTCTCCCGATCCATATTCTGTTTCGCTAACCTTTTTCTCCTTATACTTTCCTGCACTTCCTCATTCCACCACCACGTCTCTTTGTCTTCCTTTCCATTTCCAGATGTCATACCAAGTTTGTTCCTAGCTCTCTCCCTTATCCCTTCTGCAGTCGAAGCCCAATCTTTCAACAACTCTTCATTACCACTGAGACCCTTTTCCCTGAATCTCACACTACAGTCTTCCTCCTTCAGCATCCACCATCTTACACTCTTTTCTGTCCTCTCTCTCTTCCTCTTCTTCGTAACCTCCAAAGCCATCCCACAGACAACCATCCGATGCTGTTTAGCTACACTATTCTCTGCAAACACCTTACAGTCTCCAATCTCTTCCAGGTTACCTCTGCTGCACAATATATAGTCCACCTGTGTGCAACTTCTTCCACTCTTGTACGTCACCCTATGCTCTTCCTTCTTCTTAAAATACGTGTTAACCACTGCCATCTCCATCGTTTTAAAATCTACCACTATCTGCCCTTCCACATTCCTCTCTTTAAAGCCATAACTAGCCATCAGATCCTCATCACCTCTGTTCCCTTCACCAACATGACCATTGAAGTATGCTCCTATCACCAATCTTTCATGTCTAGCTACACTCTCTACCACTGCATCTAACTCACTCCAGAATCTTTCCTTTTCCTCCATCTCACAACCTACTTGTGGAGCATAAGCCCTGATATTTATCATCACACCCTCAACTTCCAGCCTCACTTTCATCACCCTATCAGAATTTCTATTCACCTCCACCCCATTCTGAATGTACTCCTTTTTAAGGATTACACCTACACAGTTTCTCTTTCCATCTACACCATGATAAAACAGTTTAAATCCACCACCAATGTTCCTGGCCTTACTACCTTTCCACCT
>JAOTRA010064346.1:0-15348 GCA_026260255.1 Pseudolaguvia tuberculata | reverse complement strand
GACAGGGTAGGGTGGAGAAGAATGATCCGCTGTGGCGACCCCTAACGGGAGCAGCCGAAAGGAGAAGAAGAAGAATAATCAAAGTGTCAAACCTCAACTGGAAGCTGGAGAAACTTACAGGGATGGAAAAAAAATCACTTCAAAACAGAAGCTCAGTTAAGTGTTTTTAGTGACGCCATCAAAACATGAGAACTTTTATTTCTAATAAAAATATAAAATCTTTGTGGCTCGGATTTATGATTTTATTAGTTGTACCGCTGTCCACCACCAGAGGGTGTCAGGGTTGCTATAACGTTTAAAACAGTATTAATTTGACCGCTGTCTACCACCAGAGGGCGTCAAGGTTGCTATAACGTTTAGAACAGTATTAGTTGTACCGCAGTCCACCACAAGAGGGCTTCAGGGTTGATATAACGTCATGTTTGTTAATTCAAACAAAACAACACACACACACACACAAGGTTGTACAATCGGCTCTTTATTAAACACACATCATCGCTCAGCCGTAGCAAAAAATCACATCCAGGAAACACAGAACCCGTCACACACTCCGATTCAAAGGACACACAACAGTAACACACACCAGTGATAACGATACACTAAGGTTCTAAAGAGAACCTTTCCAAAGCACAATACAAACCAAAGAACCAAGGCTGAAGCTTCTGCTTGGGTAGAAACTTTAGTGTGTTTCTGTACACGGGGTGTGTGTGTGTGTGTGTGTGTGTGTGTGTGTCTACAGTCATGTACAATAAAAGATGCAGTTTCACACACTGCAGTGTTCACAAACACAAAACAGACCTCAGCAGAGACACAGAGGTTTCTTTGTATAATTGATCACATCAGTCCTGTTATCGCTGGATGCTAAGTGGTGGATGTAATCGGGGCAGGTAATTCGTCTCTCTCCGCATGTTTATGGAATAAAAACCCTTTATCCAATCCAAATCTTTGTTCTGATATTAGGATGATTTTCCGTACCTGTCTGTCTGCACAGCCCTGTTCCCACAGACAGGATACTGCTCGGTCCCCACAGACAGGATAATACTTAGTTCCCACAGACAGGATAATACTCCGTTCTCACAGACAGGTTACTGTGATTGATCCCATCCGATTGGGTGATTAATAATCAAGTTCCAAATAAAGAATAGACCGCTTTCACACTATCTGGCAACCCAAATTGACTTAATCTTGCTCTGTGTGTGTGTGTGTGATGACTTTTGTGCTGATTTTCGATAGTCAATGCAGTAAATTTGTTTGGTGGTGGGCGTGGCTTAGCAATGATTAAGCCCAAAAACACTGTGATTGGATACCAATTGATTGAATTATTTAAAGACCATTATTAAACTTTAATGGATAGCTGAGGCCTGTACCGTATAACCAATCAGATTCTGTCTTTAATACCTGGTGTCCGTTACTACTAACGCTAACGCTTGGACAGTTAGATTGACTAGCCAGCTAAAGCACTAGCATACTGACTAGCGTTTGTGCTAATTACAGACTGTTACAATGGATTACATAATTAAAAGTGTTTAAATATATATATGTGTTTGTTTGTGTGTGTGTGTGTGTGTGTGTGTGTGTGTGTGTGTAAAAGTGTTATAATTGGTCTTTACATTACGCCATCTGGGAATAAACAGCGACAGATGATGTCACAGCATGGGTGTGGCTGTGTGATAGACTCTGCCTACTGTCCACTCAGTCACATGGCGGAGTATTAGAAATGTGCAGTGTGAATCCATTGAGCGGTAAAAAGTTTATACACCCCAACCTACAGCTGTAGTCCAACACTCCGGCTGGAACAGAACCAGAAACATTCAGGAAATAGGACAAAATAAAAACACAGTCTGTCTCTCTACCTGTCTTTCTCTCTACTGTCCCTTCTCTCTCCCTTTCAAAGAGAACCTTTTTCTATCAGTAGTGATGATGCAATCAAAAGCTCCTAGCCTGAAATTTTCCATCACCAATCACATCCTTTCCCTCAGTTTCATTTCACTCTCTCTCTCTCTTCACGTGTCTCTCTTTCCTTTCAATCCTTTTTTGGACCTTCATCTTCATGCCTCCCTCCCCTCTCTTTCTTCTATTGTCTTACTCTTTCCTTTCAATCCTTTTTCAGATCCTGATCTTCATCTCCCTCTTCTCCCCCCCTCTTCCTCTTCACCATCATCAGATCATCTCCACTTAACTGTCTGTTTCTTTCTTTCTTTCTTTCTCATGTAAACTGAAGCACTTTCTCATGTAAACTGAAGCAGTTGAAAACACTTATGTACAGAAAGCAGGTACTGAATCTGTTCATCCTTCACTCGTTTCTAGTTCAATTAAGAAAAGTGAATATTAAAATCTGTACATAAAAAGTGTGTGTTTAATCCCCCTCTCTGCTCTGTTACACTGACGGTCTGTCTCTCCGTTTCTCTCTCTGTCGCTCTATGACAATTAGGAAATAGTTTTGTGCAAATGAATGTGCTTTAAATTGTCTCCTCTTTTATCACTTAATCTCGTGTTCCTCCTTTTTCTTTCTGATATGTACACAAATCCTGTCTCTCCTCCACAACGCTTTCTGTCTGTCTGTCTGTCTGTCTGTCTTGTCCATCACTCTGGTCCACCTGTCTCTATTTCTCCATGCATCCATCCCTCTCGTTGTCCATCCCTTGCTCTGTCTCAGCGTCCTGGAGTGAATATGTAGTCGAGTGCTTGTCTTTCAGCCGCTGCCACGTTTGGATGCCACAAATCCACCATGAATACCACACGGGGGCCGTCTTCTGGTGCTCCTGATCTCAGAGACACACACACACGTCTGTGTTTGCTGTGTGTCAGTCAGTATCAGTGTCGGTGTGTGTGTGTGTGTGTTGGTTTGTGTCTCACCATCGTGGAAGGCCGTGTGGAGGAAGGAGTCATCAAACAGCAGACAGTTTCCCTCAGACCAACACTGAGGTTCTCCACCAACCACCAATTCACAGTGAGGAGGAACCTTGAGTCCTGAACTCACACACACACATACATATATACACACCCATTTTGTTTGTGTATGATGACATTGTATGTAAAATAAATATTCTAAAATTAGGTTGTACAAGTGATCTAGTAACACAGTTTCAGTGTGTTTCACTCGCGCACACACACACACACACACACACACACACACACACACACACACACAATCTTGAGCACATTAAAAAATTCACAATTCAGCTGATCTACTAACACACTTTCTCTCTGTCTCTCACACACACAATGTGTCTTACCCAGGTGGCAGCGCAGACGGACATTGGTGGGCCCGTAATGCTCAGTGATGGTAGCTCCCGGGCTGAGGACAGAGAAGCAGGCGTTCCCAAACACGTTGTTGGCAATGAAGGTGCGCAGTTGTCCCAGAACCCTCCAGGTACGTGGGCAGCGGCGGGCGTTCAGCGCCAGCGTCGTGCCCTGGTTCACCAGGTAAAAGGTCCACCAGTGTCCGCGTGGTGTACTGTTAGTCTTCCATCCGGGCACGAGGGGCGGGGCCGCACGGTACACGCTCTCAAATTCGGCCAGCAGTGCGGGAAAACTTCTCTCCAGCAGCTCCACGTCATGCTTCTGCGCTTCACGAGAGAAAAACGGAGCCGAAGGCAAATCAGGAAGAAAAAACAACTCCGCCTTCTGGATGGAGGGACGATTACACAGACGATAGCGGTCCTGTTCACGTACCCCTTTATGCACACGGCCCATACCTGGATCATAGAAACACCACCAAAATAATACAACCATAATAACAAACACTGTATTTAAAACTATATAATCTCTCTCACACACACCTGCCCAGGTGTAGCGTTTAGCGTAGTCCTGTAGGTTGTGGTAAAGCCGTTGGTTAAATCCGTCTCCGGGCCGCGAACACCGGAAACACTCAGGTGATTGACAGTAAGCAAATCCATTCAACTCCTCTTCGCTGGCACCGCCCCCTGCTATGATCCCACCCACAGAGGGTCTGAGTTTAGTGGACGAGAGTTCTGGTGGACTGGTGCGAGATTCAGGCGTAAAGGGGGCGTGTTCACAGCCCACTCGATAACAGTACCATATAAACAACAGAGCTAAACAAAGCACTGTGCCCAGAGCCCCACCCTCACACTCCCACACGGCCTGGACCCAGCCACGCATCCAATCCATCTCTCTCACACACACACACACACGCTCGCTCGGATCCTATCTATATGGACTATGTCAATCAGACATGTCAAGCAGAGGGTCCTCTCTTCTCTCTGATGTTCCACACTGTGTCTTCATGCTAGAGCAGGTGTGTGTGTGTGTGTGTCTTTAAATGTGGTTTCAGAATTCCATCACAGCGCATCTAGAGGAGAAATTAGACATAAAGCATATTAGAGTGACAGTACACACACACACACTAACAGCTCCATGCTGTTCGTACACCACCCACACTCTCTGGAGTGTGAATAAAATGGGGATAAAAATAAAAAAATTCACATCTCAAATCTACCCAATCAACTAAGCCCAGATTACAGTAACCATGGCAACCAGAGTACACATTATTCCCACGTTTCCTTCATTCCAATGAGTCGACTTTGAATCGACTCACTGAATCAAACATAGGGGGTTTACTGTATTTCACACTGATTCACTGAGTCGACTCCTTTTTTGGAGTTCAAAAGGATGAGCAACCAACACACGCACACACGCACACGCACGGCTGTAGAGTGGCATTTGGATTTCAGCTGTTTTGCATACCTCCACAGTAAAACCATGAGTCATGTTCCACACACACACACACACACACACACACACACACACTCTAGTTTCCCTAAACCATTTACTTAACTCGTACCCTTAATCTGTATCCTAAACCCCTATCCTGAACCCTTAACCCCTATACCTAACGCTTATCCTGAACCCCTAACCCCTTTCCTGAACCCCAAAACCCTATCCTGGACCTTTAATCCTATCCTTTTCTCCTTCCTCACTTTCCTCCTTTTATTTTCATTGTTCATTTCTTCTCTTCTCTCTTCATCTGCTTCTTCTTCTCCTCCTCACTTTTCTTTCTCTCCATCATCATCTTTCACTGTCTCTCTCTCTCTCTCTCTTCCTAGTTCATTCTTCCTCCTCTTCCCTTCATAATCACCGCTGTCACTCTTTCTCTTCTTTATAGTACCTGTCTGTCGTAAGGAAGAGAGACAGATTGATATTCTCTGCAGTTTAAGTACACACACCTACACTCACGCGCGTCCACAAGTCATGACCACCATTATTAATGATGTGTCTATAATAATACAGCGCACGTGTCTGATTGTAATAATACATCAATAGGAGTGTCACGGAGTGTTACACACTTATACAGTGTGTAAGTATATAATAGCGCATCTGTCACTCCATCTGAACTGCTGCTGCGTGGATAATAAACCCCGCAGTGATAATAAACCCGAATATGCACGCACACACACACGCGCGCGCGCGCGCGCACACACACACACACACACACACACGCGTGCACTGCCTCTTACCGTCCGCGGTGCCTTCAGTAATAATCGAGCTATTGCCGAGCAGCACAGACCGCGTGATGGAGAAACAGCGCAATAAACCACAGAAAGATGCGCAAACATCCGCGAACACACCGAAACCAAGCCCGACTCAGCGACTCCCTAATCAAGAACCACAAATCCCATGATGCACTGCTCTGTCAAGCGTCTTTCCCACAGAGAGTCTCGAAGCTTAAACACTCCACAGAAATATGTTATAGAATGTTTGGCCTTTTATTTCTTTTTTCCGTCTTACAAATAAACAAACACTCAAAAATAACCAGGTAAATTTTTATAAGGTAGAAATAAAAAGGTGTAAACTTGTGTTTACTCTTTTCGACTCGCTTAAGCTAAACCAACTAAAGCAAAATGGCGGTTGTAGTTTTTATAACAAATAAATCGTTTCTGATTTTATTCACAGTGTCTGTAAACCATCTGATTTAAATTAGATAATAAATGTTAAGTAAAAGCCATTCGGGACAAACCGATATGTTAGTTATCAATAATAAATAAGTTGTTAGTAAGCAAATATTAGTTTATCTTACCAATTACGATAGGGAGCTCGTTCCGGGTTCGTAACACGTGACCACGCTAAACGCAACGGCACAGTTCAAAACTCTGAACGCGTATAGAAGTTGTTTAAAGACTCTGGATGACGTCACATCGCACACGGTATTAAACTGCACCAGGAGGAGGTTTAGACTCAAATCAGACACCAACATTCTGCATCAAACACATTCTGACCTTAAGGCATTACATCATAAGGGTCAGGGGTTTGAACCACATAACCTAAGATGGCCGTTTGATTTAATTCTGCTTTATAAATGAGCTAACACTGAAAGTTTTAGCGAGCCAACAGACAGCAGCATGTTTACAGTGAACAGATTCCTACAGAACATTTGAGTAGGAGAACTCGGGACGAGAACCTAAACCCTTTCATGAAGCTGTATTAAATATAATACCTATAAGGTTAGGAGATTCAGGGGTTTAAGGGTTAGGGGCTTTCGGGATAGGGGGTTAGAGAAAAAGTGTTTAGAGTACAGTATAGAAACCATTACACCTATATAGAGTTGCCACCAGAATAGTAAACCAGATTGGGGGGGGGGATTGGAGGGATTTGGGTGTGTCACGGTGTGATGTGCCTCATCAGCATCATATGTAAAGTAGGAGGATAAACAGAAACATCATAACTGTTCTGTCTTTTCCTGCTGATTTGGATACTAGCATCAAGTGGGTGTGACCTGTCTCTCGTATCCGCCCCAGGTGCAGGTCTGAGTGGGGCATTTGGTGTGTGTGTGTTGGTTGGTGTCAGAGCGCAGACATGCCCCGCAGGAAGAAGGATCGGCTGAGAGCCGGTTTATGCTTTGCTGCTATCTTCATTGTGCTCATCTTAATTCTCATCATCGTATGCCAGGTGAAACTACCGGAGAGGCAGGAATGTCAGAGGGGGATGTTCAGGACTGCTGCTGTGGCTACCGACTCACACACCTGCTCCATCATCGGCCGGTGAGTGACAGAGACCTTGACCTTTAATCAAATTCTTGAACTTTAATCAAATTCATATTGAATGTAACTTCAATGAAGTGACTGAATGATCCAGATGTTCTTCAGTGCTTGGAGGATAATCTGATCCCTGAGGTTAAACACTGAAATCCATCCATGGTTTCAGATAAAGGCAGTTGAACTCTCTTTGCTTACTTTACTGACCAATCAGATTGCTTAACCAACTAATCTGTGTTTAACCGACCCATCAGAGCACTTAACCAAACAATCAGATCATTTTACCAACCCATCAGAGTGATTAACCAACCAATCAAAGCGCTTAACCAACCAACCAGTGTTTAACCGACCCATCAGAGTGCTTACCTAGCCAATCAGAGCATTTAACCAACCCATCAGAATGCTTAACCAACCAATCAGATCTTTTAACCAACCAACCCGAGCGTTTAGCTGACTCATCTGTGTTTAACTAACCAATTAGAGCGCTTAAATGACCAATCAGTTCTTTTGACCAGTCATATTGCTGAACTGGTGGATTGGTGTCGTATGTTTCCGCAGTGGACAAGGGAGGAAACGAGTGGTGGTTTCTAACTACTCTCACCGTACATTAGCCATGGTTTATTGAATCGTGGAATTTCCTGTGTTTTTCTTTAAGTAAATGGATCAGTTCTAGTTTATTGGTCTGCTCAGACGAACGTTTGCCCATTTTCATCCCACATCCCATCCGTCCTATATTCCCCTGTCAGTGTGGGATCCATTATGTGACCACTTACATCCAGAAGAAAGATGTGACTCACTCATTGTTCTGTAAATGTTTCCTGAAACACCCCCCACCACCACCACCCCCAACCACAGTTATTATAGCTCTTTCACTGTCTTGTTTTTCTGTTTTTCTCTCAGTGACGTCCTGCGTTCTGGAGGTTCGGCTGTAGATGGCGCTATAGCTGCTTTAATATGTACATCAGTAGTTAGTCCCCAGAGTATGGGCCTGGGGGGAGGAGTTGTATTCACCATCCGTGAGAAGAACGGTAAGCTATGAGAGGGAGGTGCAATTAGTTTTTTTCAGAGGTGCGCCCTCTTGTGACTATGATTCGCTCCTACAACCATATAAGCCAAAAATATTGGCAGTTAAACAAGCTAGCTAACTATGCGGGAATTTTATTTGCATCATCACGTGATGTCTAGAAAATATATACACTTTTGTCCACTTTTTTGTTCAGTGTTTGTTTGTGTGTGTGTGTGTGTGTGTGTGTGTGTGTGTGTGTGTGTGTGTGTAGTGGGTGAAAATGTTTGTACTCATGTGGTCCAAAATCTCATTCTTCATCGACTGGATGGATAATAGTCGTCACCCTCTAGTGGACATTGTTAGTATTGCAAACCTTCATCTGATTGATGAGTCTGATTAATCCACAGTAACTGGTGGAATTATTGAATTCCAGTTATTGCCAAATGCTTCGGGAAAACACTTAACATTTTTAACTGAAGAATAGGCGACATCACACCACTAGGGCCTGCGATAGAGAACTGAACTGAAAGTGTAAATGGTGGGGTGGGTCTTAGTGTCTGCGTCTTGTGTCTTTCTTCTTTAATCAGGTAAAGTGAAGATCATTAATGCAAGAGAGACCACGCCCACAAACATTAAAGCTGATCTGCTGTCCAACTGCGCCAATGTCACCGGTACATCAGCAGCACTAACACACACACACACACACACACACACACACACACTACTAAGTGAATAAGAGCATAAAATGACATAACGAAACTAGTTAGCATCTGTCTGTCTGTCTGTCTGTCTCTGTGTGTCTCTATATCTTTTTCATTCTCTCTCTCATATATTTTTATCTGTCTCTCTGACTGTCTCTGTCTTTCTCCCACTGTTTCTCTGTCTGTCCATCTGTCTGCCTGTAGGCCCTCAGTGGTTGGGGGTTCCTGGTGGACTGGGTGGTTATGAACGTGCTCATCGTCTCTACGGTCGTTTACCCTGGAAACGTTTGTTTGAGCCGACGATTCGTTTGGCCAGAGATGGAATCAAAATCTCAGGCACACTTGGACAGTGTCTCGCTGTCTTAAAGGGGCAGCATACACCCCTGAGGTAACACACACACACACACACACACACACAAACGCACATAACACATACAAAACACACACAACACAAACACAACACACCTGTATCTCTCTGTCTGTCTCTCGCTCTGACTCTCTCTCTTTCTGTCTGTCTGTCTGTCTTTGTCTGTTCGGTCTTTCAGTCAGTTCTTTACAAATGCTAATGGGACGTTGATGAAGACAGGAGACAAAGTGAGGTTTGAGAAACTGGCTGAAACCATGCAGAAGATTGCAGATGGTGGCGCTGCAGAGTTTTACAGAGGAGATGTGGCTCAGGCTTTGGTTAAAGACATTCAGGAAGCAGGTGATGAAGCAGCACACACTCATCTGCATCAGGAGTATGAGCTCACTGTGTGTGTGTATGTGTGTGTGTGTGTGTGTGTGTTAGGCGGGAGTCTCACACTGGAGGATCTCAGCTCATATAATGTCACGGAACCGGATGCCTGGTCTGTGAATTTGGACAAATACACCATGTACTTTCCTCCTCCACCAACTGGAGGAGCTTTACTCAGTTTCATACTCAAGGTCATGGAGGGTGAGACCCAGAACCACCGTTTGAATACCACTTCTGTTACTACCAGCAGGTCCGTGACTTCACCTCCTGTGTGTGTTTTCAGGTTACGACTTGGACCCGATGACTGCCCAGGATAGTGAGACCCTGCTGACGTACCACCGCTATGTTGAGGCTTGTAAATTTGCAAACGGTCTGAAGCAGTTCATGAAAGATCCAAGGTTCTCCTCAGACCAGGTGAGCTTATGGAGGACGTGGGGATCCTCCTTCACATGTGGTGTAAATGTTTCTGAAATTACAATCATAAACAGGAAGTGCGACCTCTGCTGGACAAGCCCTTCATCAAGCACGTGAGAGCCATGATCAGCATCAACATTACCCATGATGCTCAGTACTACCACATGAAGCCAGATGCTGACACACAGGGTAACACACACGTCTCTGTTCTGGATGGAGATGGGATGGCCGTGTCCGTCACCAGCACCATCAACCATATGTAAGAGCACAAATACACTAACAGACGCCCCCTGCTGGCCAGGGCTCGTATTAATGCAGTCAATAAATGAGAAACAATAATAATAATCCAGTTCTTTTCTTATTCTGTGTGTGTGTGTGTGTGTGTGTGTGTGTGTGTTTCTGTTTACAGATTTGGATCAAAAGTTTTATCTTCTAACACTGGTATTATTCTGAACAATGAACTTTCTGACTTCTGTAACAGAAAAGAACACATTCACCCAGGTGACCATTCACCCCACAACCCTAACCCTATTACTCCACACCCCTAACCCTATTACACCACAGCACTAACCCTATTACCCTACAACACAAACCCTATTACCCCTTATCATGAACCCAATTACCCTTCACCCCTATTACTGTACACAACTGACACAATGTAAATATCTAACACCAACATCAATTCTTATCTCCTCTCTCTCTGTATGTGTGTGTGTGTGTGTGTGTGTGTGTGTGTGTGTAGGAGAGAGGCCACCCTCCTCCATGGCTCCAGTGATCCTATACTCCTCATCTGATAAACACACTCTGGTAATTGGTGCTTCAGGAGGCAGTATGATCACCACCAGCATGGCTATGGTAAGAGATGACATAACTGCTCTACTCCTCCAAACACCTGTTGAAATCAGCAGTTACACATCAAACACCTGAAGAGAAGAGTGTATGTGTGTGTGTGTGTGTGTGTGTGTGAGCATTGAGTGAGCTTCAGGAAAACACAGGAACCTCATTAAAATACCTACACAAACAGTAGAACTGAAGGACCTGTAAAACAATCTGCTGCTTTTAGAGTTACAGCTGTAAAGTGAGGGAGGCACTATGAGGGAACCTGAGATGCCTTCAAATATCTGAAATACCTGAGATAACAGAACCTCAAGAATGACCAATGCTGTGAAAGAAAAACCACCTGCTGAGGGTCTCCAGAGGAAAACAGAGCTTATGAGGAGCAGCAGAAAATACCAATTACCAGAGAGGAACATAACACGAGTTGTATCTGTACATGTGTGCGTGTGTGTGTGTGCGTGTGCGCGTGTGTGTTCACTCATAGGCACTGATGAATTACCTGTGGTTGGGGAAAAGTCTGAAAGACTCAATTAATTCACCAGTGCTGTATGTGGACGGACAAAACCAAGTTTCCTTCGAGAAAGGATTCCATCAGGTATACACACACACACACACACACACACACACACACACACAGGAAACAGTACTGGCCTATTGTGTGTGTCTTTTCAGAATGTAATAAAGGCTTTGCAGCGAGTGGGTCACTCCATCACACATCGACATGTTTTCTACAACGCAGTTAACGCTGTTTCTAAACACAAGAATGTGTGTGTTAACGCCATTTCTGATAAACGCAAACTGGGTGAACCTGCTGGATACTGAACACCCACACACACACACACGTTATTTTGTTATTATTGATGAATGATTCTGAGTTTTTCTTCTTTGATTCTGAATTATTTGATGGGTTTATTGGTCAGGTTATCAATAAAAAAAAACAGAACACTTCCATCCAATCGGAATCACTGGCTTATTTCCTGTGTTTTTGGTGTGTAAAGTTTCTCCTACTTCCTCACAGATTATTTATTTTCCCATGATCCGACAGGAGAGATGACATGTCATAGTCCAAAAAGGCAGAATGAAATGTAGCACAGAATCCAGTCCAACCTGGCATTAGCCTGGACAACAAACATAACTCAGTCTGATGGTAGAGTATGGCAGGAGACCCACAGGGGTCTGTGTTTGGTTCTGTTATTCTGTACCTTTGTGCTGATTGGTGTTAAGCTTGTTGTCAGTATCCAGCAGGACGCCCTCCCTTCCGAGAGTCGGAGTGGGCACAGACCTGGTGGTCCTCCTTTACCACCTGGTCAACTGTGCTCTGTACATATTTCCCAGTCACATGATTCTGTTGTTGAAGTCCATCCAGTACAGCCTATCAGTTCAACAGATTCCATCATTAACACAGAATCTCAACCAAACACAAATCGAACATTCAGCCCTGATGCTTGTCTACCAGTCGCACCTTCTGGAAATCCGGCTCCACCACGGTTTGGTTTGGGATCAGCTGGTTGTGGATTCTGGGTTCTTCTACAGCTCTTTTCAGGTCATACTTAAAGAACAGTGAGTTCAGGATCACCTACAATCAAGAGTAAAAGATTCACTGACTCCATTTCTGTATTTCAGTTTTCCAAATCTAAACAGGTCATAAACTCAGTTATACACAAACACACATCCACACTCTGTTGGGTGGATAGGTTGGATGTGTGAGGATACATAGATCGGTGGATGGATAGATAAATGGATGGATGGAGAGATGGATGGATGGATAATTGTGTGAGTACAGATGGATGCATGGCCGGGGGTGTGTGTGAGGATACAAATGTATGAATACAGATAATAAATAATAAACTATGTGTAAAATGTTTTATTGTAAATTGTGGTTTGTGTGTGTGTGTGTGTGTGTGTGTGTGTTGCCTGAGCAGTTGCTGTGGTGATCTTTGATCCACCTGAAGCTCCAACAACCATCTTGACTTTGTTATGTTTGTCACAGATGATGGTTGGACATATTGACGAGAGAGGTCTTTTACCTATACACACACACACACACACACAGCCACACACACAACCTTTTACCAACTGACTGATGAGGATTGTGATGATATAATCTTAGATGTTCTACCTGGTTTAACGAAGTTCCTGGCGGACGGAGAAATACCAAACGCGTTACTGCTATATGGAGTACTGAAACTACACACAGACACCACCAGAACCATGAGAGCAATACAGTGTGTTCTGATTGGATGAGAGCAGTACAGTGTGTTCCGACTGGATCAGTATTTTATATTTTGGACTTCCTACTGGTTAATGGTGCTGGTCACTGCCACAGCGCTCCCGTCCTCTGCTATGATGGACAGGTGGGAGGTCCCGTGACTGTCTGGCAGGTAGTAATCAGCTCCATAGTAGATTTCAGGATGAGTGGTGGTATCTGTGATTTTTTGGCGGAGACTTTCAGCAAAGTGGTCTGAGGTGATATTGTGGATGATCTGAATACAGGCATAGGAATAAAATCAGAAAATAGGGTCAGATGAACTCCTGAAATTACGACAGACTTTTAAGTTACTATTCTAGTACTTTCTCTAACAGAAGACTTTGCTGCCCCCTGGTGAGTATTTATAGCTAATACAAATAGCAGATGATATGTATACTATTAAACACACACACTATACTATAGTTTATTATTTGTATTTACACACATGACCAGAAGACACAAACCGACAGCAGCAACACAGAAGTGATACTCATGAAGCTCAGTAGAAGCTCAGGAGAAATTCAAGAAAAGTTCAGGAGAAAGAACGTAATGCTGTCTCACCTCACTGACATTGACGTAGTGAGGATCTCCCAGTTTGCTCCTCATAGCGTAGGCAAAGCGAAAAGCCTCAATGATGCGGTGATATGTGAGGGTTTTCTTCTCGATAGTAGACACACTGTCGGAGGAGAAATTATACCCTGCCCAGAGACACACCATTAGACCACCACCATTAGACAAACATCACAACGAATGAACACTCACCGTTCACAATGTTAAGGATTAGCGCTAGCACAGGACCACCAGATTTGGAACATGCATGGTGTATTCTCCAATGTTTATATTCAATGGACTTTTATTCAACTCTGCTTTATAACCTGAAAGGTCTTCAGGGGTTATAATGCCACCTGCATTGTCCCAAAACATGCCAAATACAATAGAAAGGGGTTAGCATGTAGCATTAGCCGATTGAGCTAGTTCAGGAAGTGTTAGAAAGTGTTTACAGGGTTTGTTATCATCATAATGCTAATAACAGAAATGCTAGCATGTCTGATGAGACCTTCAGCCTGGATGTCCTTTACTATAGTTTCAGCCATGGAACCTTTGTAGAAAACATCTGCTCCTTCCTCAGCAATCCTCTCCAAGGTGTCTGCCAGCTGTGGAAATCGGATGGTGTTATTTTCCTTCAGGACGACTTTATTGGTATCACAGAACAAGTCACTGCAGCAATAAAACAAATAACATTTTATAACAGGAGGCTGGAGCAGTGGCCTAGTGGTTTAGCACTGTCGCCTCACAGCAAGAAGGGCCCAGGCAATTGTTAAGGGCCCTGCATTTTAAGGGCAACCACTAAACTAGCCCTTCCCTGATTCCTGAGCCAGGGATCTTTCTGTGTGGAGTTTGCACTTGCATGGGTTTTCTCTGGTAATCTGGTTTTCTTCCTTAGTCCAAAAACATGTACATTAGGTTGATTGCTGATTCCAAATTTTCCATAAGAGTGTGTGTGGTTGTTTTTTGATGTGTGTCTCTGCAATGGACTAGTGATCTTTCCAGGGTGTACCCAGGATAGTCTCTAGCAGACCACTGTGACCCCGAATTAGGGTTTGATGAGTGAATGAAAGTTTTGATTAAAAGTAATAACATGTAACTATATCTGCCATGTTTGAATGTGCTGCATGTTTCCTTTCCTTATATGGGCATGACTTCCTGTTCTGTTCTCTTTCTGCTGCTTTGATGTTTCTTACCACAGTTTTGAATCTTTCTTGATGAAATGTTGTGTCTGTATCAAGGCTTTGGCAAGAGCTCTGCTGACCAGGATGCCATTCCGGGCGAGTTGGTTGCTCGGTTTGAACAGCTCCCTCCAGGGCAGGCGGCTATGACGGCGGTGCTCATAGCCCTGAGCTCCCCAGGGATCGCGATGGTCAAACCTGCTCATTCATGAACATCCAACTAAACTACAAACTTCACATTTATTCCTGAATTTAAAAGCAAGTTGATTTTAACTGTAAGTTAAAGAAAGCATCAGTGAAGCACTTCCAGATGTTCTGCACCTTTTTTGTCCATCTTTATATCCTTGTTGTACAGTAGGGGCGCTGTTTCCCTGGCATTAATGGCCTCCACTTCTCCTGAGACAGAAGAACCAAAACAGGGATTTCCGTAACATTAATCTCTCAGGATGGATAGATGGATGGATGGATGGATGGTACCTGTAGAGCTGTTGTAGATGATGATGTAATGTCCTCCTCCGATTCCCATGCTGTGAATGTTATACAGTCCAACACACAACAATGTTGCAATTGCAGCATCAACTGCAGAGCCACGCTTTAACATGTCCCTATGTCCCTAAAACACACACACACACACACACACACACACACACACACACACACACACACACACACACACACACACACACA
>JAOTRA010064311.1:0-15354 GCA_026260255.1 Pseudolaguvia tuberculata | reverse complement strand
GTGTGTGTGTGTGTGTGTGTGTGTGTGTGTGTGTGTGTGTGTGTGTGTGTGTGTGTGTGTGTGTGTGTGTGTTCTGCGCTTTTGTGACATACAGTTGAGAAAGGCAGTCCTTACAGTATATGGGGTTCTCTGTGCCTGGTGGCTCCTTGGTTTGAGGGGCGTGGCTGTTCTGATGCTGCATCTCATTGTTTCATTGGTTGTTGCTCAGGTGCAAAGCCCCATCCTTTCCTGGGGCTGTTCTTTCTTATTGCTCTCCACACTATACATCAGCAGTGTACAGGAGGTACAGGTGGGTTTTATGAGTTTGTGTGTGTTTTTAGCTACAGTTCTTTCTGTGTTTTATTATTTCAGTAATCGAAATGTATGGCTGTGTGTTTGTGTTTTGTGTGTGTGTTTGGTTTATTATGTCCACAGCGCCACTGGTATGACTCTGATGACAAACATCATCTACTGATCTTCAGCACCGCCATGTGTGTGTTACGCTGCATCAGCTTCAGTTTAGAGCTTTGCTGGACCCCCCTGCAGGACAAACCAACTAATTACACTTTCTCATTTCACAACTTAAGAACGTTTCTCCTACAGATATACGACCTCATTACATACTGTTTCTACCATCCGCTCTTCTACAACGGTCCCATCCTCAACTACAACAACTTCAAACTGCAGGTGAAAATTAAACACTGAACATACACTGTGTGTGTGAGAGCTGTTTACCAATTTCTACTGTCTTTCACCATCTCTCACCTGTCTCTCTATCACCTGTCTCTCTCTTTCGCTCTGTCTATCTGTAGATGGACAATGCAGTGTGTAAGGTACCATTGGTGTTGGTGTTGTGTGGATTACTGCGAGTGTGTATGTGGTGGTGTTTAGCTGAGCTAATGATCCACTTCATGTACATACACAGCATTCAGAACAGTGAGACCTTCCTCAACATGCTTCCACCCTGGGCTCTGGGTATGTGTGCGTGTGTGTGTGTGTGTGTGTGTGAGTGTGTCCATGACCACTGTATAACCACAGTTCAGTATATAGACACTGGAAAAGTGCAGGACATAAAGTGAACAATAAACAATAAAAGTGGAGATGAATTTCCGTTTCCCCTCGACTAAAACACACAAATACTGCGAATGTCCCTCTGATAGTTGAGGAATTTTGAACTTGCACCTTCAGAACATGAACTTTATCCCTACGGGATAAATTACAATTGATGTATTCATATTTATTGGCCTTACATTCAACTTTATATACTGCAATTTGGACTAACTAGAGTTTGCTTATGGTCCTGTCAGTAAGGCATTGCAGTAATCCGAAATGCAGCTACAGAAAGCACGAGCTGATGTCATGTGGTGGAATTATACTAGATTAGATTCGATTCGATTCGATTCGATTAGAGATGATCCAGAGTTCTGGATAATCTCTATATCTGGAATCAGAAAACCTACTTTTGTCTGTATGTTTATAATACAAGTACGTCTGTCTGTCTGTCTGTTTAAAATGGGCAGCAGGAGACAACACTATCCACACCCCATCCCCCTAGCATATCCACTATACAAGCTCCTTTACACACTCTTCAATCTTAATAAAATGTTGTTTCTCAGCTGACGACAATAAAACATAACTTGGTCTGTTCTGACTCTGAGCCTTTCTGGTCCCATTCCGTCCTCCCTGCTTCACCTTTAAACCATCTGTCTGCAGCACAGTGTCCGTGTCTACCAATAATTATACGGAATGGGAGCAGATATGATGGAAAACTGTGGACCCACAACAGAACCTAGAAAAATATTAAACTTTTACTTTAGTGAGCATGAAAGAATCACCATTTACATCCACACGCTAATAATAATCAGACTGAGTCTACAGCTGCTCTTTATTCCAAAATCTCTCTCTCTCTCTCTCTCTCTCTCTCTCTCTATCTATATGTCTGTTATTTTCTCTCTGCCCCCACACTTTGTGTTGTAGGAGGTCTGGCTCTGGCTCTGGTGCAGTTTTTCTATGTAAAGTATTTGGTCTTGTTTGGTGTTGCGTCTCTGCTGATGAAGTTGGATGGTATCCAGCCTCCCCCACTGCCCCGCTGTGTGAGCACCATGTACAGTTTCCAAGGGATGTGGAGGTGAGGCACACACACACACACACACCCCAATTCCATTTTTCCTACCTCTCTGTTTTAACTGTGAAAAGGTAGTAGTTCCCTGAGTGTTTATATATTGGAAACCTTTTAAAAACATTTGTTAAAGTTTGCTAATGTTACATCAAACTGTAAACTGTTTAACCAGACAATGTGGCTCACATCTGCACTGATTATTATTCTAAACATTACCTGCGCTGACCTGCGGGGGGCAAAATTGGTCCATATATTTCTTGCTGCTTTCAATTCAGCTACACACCCACGCTAAAGCCCCCCCCCCAATACATACACACACACACACACACACACACTGTTTTAAGGCATCTGTGTTTTAGCTCTTCCTTGGATCTGAATTCTCTCAGTAGGGAACATGTTGGTACCTGCTTACTGTCTCCTGTGTCAGAATTCCACTACAGCCATCAGCTGCATTCTGTAATAGGTTTCTGGAACATTCTACATCCCATAATGAGTTTCTGGGGAGCTGTGAAGTTTAATTACAGAATTCGGCAGCAGCATCTCCAGATTGTCTGTGATCACATGTTTGATTGCATCGAATATTTATACTTTTCTCTACTTTAATGAAATAATTTTAACAGGTTTCTGTCTTGTCTTGTCATTACACCATGGAGGGAAGTGGTATCTCACTTAGACTGCAGACTAAAAGATCATTCCATTCCCATTCTGAGAAGATCTTTCACCAAGCTGCCACTGCTGGACCCCTGAGCAAGGTCCTTAACCCTCAACTGCTCAGTGTAATGAATGAAGAATTGTTAGTCACTCGGGATAAGAATGTCTACCAATTCCAGAAATGTAACTGTAACTGATACTCTCATCTGCAGGAGCATCAAGTCCATGCATCCTGACCCAGGATAGCCCTGTCCTGTGCTGAACAATGTTCTGTGACATGATTTCAAGCTCTTATTTTAAAGATGATGGCTCTGACAATGTTCACTCCACCATGTGCTGTGTGAATTTCTCTGGTTTCTGCTACTCAAGGTTCTTCAGTCAGTTTCTTTTGCAGCTCATGTTAATGACTCACACACAGCAGCGTGTATGTGTTGGTTTTGGTACAGTGGCTCCAACCCAGTTTTTTAATATAACTTAGAATTAGAAACAAAGAAAGCGGGGAGGAGAGACAGGTGGACAGAGTAAAAGAGGAACCAGAAAAAAGAAAATTAGAGAGCAAAACAGACTGGAAAACAAATAGACAAGGAAACCAAAACAGTGGGACAGATACACAGAGGAAGAGACAGTGGGACAGAAAGACAGAAGGACATTTAAGCTGATGGTGAAACTTCTATAGTTCTTTTAATATAACTAAAATTTGTTTATTGCAGAACCCAATAAAAGTTTATGGTCGCATGAATTAACGCATGTAACATTGAGCGCGTAAATCACCCTTTGGATATTTTTCGATGATAAAATGTAGTTTAATGTCTCCTGAAGGAGAGATTGCACACCTAACTGATAGTGAAGGATTGACAGCAGCTGGTAAATGCTTCGGCTGCTCCCTTTGGGGGTTGCCACAGCGCACATTTGACTTGGCAGGGTTTTACGCTGGATGCCCTTCCTAACGCAACCCTCCCATTTATCCGGGTTTGGGACCCGCCCTGAGGCTGCACCTTAATGGCTGGGTATTTATGGCCAATTTAGACTCACCAATCCGCCTAATGTACCTGTTTTTGGACAGTGGGAGGAAACCGGAGTACCCGGAGGAAACCCACGCAAGTGCAGGGAGAACATGCAAACTCTGCACAGAAAGACCCCAGACCCGGGAATTGAACCCGGGACCTTCTTATTGTGAGGCGTGCGTGCTAACCACTACACCACCACGCCGCCCCTAGATGGTACAGTGATTGAGTTTATTAAATACAGAGGGGTTTAAGGTCTGATAATTAATTTATTACATTGACATTTTGTACCGATATACACATTGTATACAAAATACATGGATGGGGAACTTTGCTAAACATGCCCACAACTTCTGATGTAGTTCTGACTGTCCTTGTACAAAAATGAATAATTTATTGGGTTAATGTTACATCGTTTCACGTTAACTGGTGTGTGTGAATGTATGTGTATGTGTGTGTATGTGTGTGTATGTGTGTGTATGTGTGTGTATGTGTGTGTATATGTGTGTGTATGTGTATGTGTATGTGTGTGTGTGTGTGTGTGTGTGTGTGTGTGCTTTAGTCTTTAGCTCTGTGTTCTTTGGTGAGATTAAACAATATTATAATTGGATTAGTGTAGAATGGAAGTAATTGTGTTTAAGGGGCTGAAACACAAAACAGTTTTAACGGTTGAAATTAAACCTGAAACACTGCTGATGTTATGACCTGGAAACCACCCAGAAGATTAATTAATGACGTGTAACCGGTGGCAACCCAAGTGTAGGTTGTTTATCATTTCAATCCCCAAGTGACTTACTGAAGACATGATTCCACCCTGTGTGCGTGTGCGTGTGCGTGTGTGTGTGCGCGTGCGTGCGTGCGTGCTTTAGTCTTTAGCTCTGTGTTCTTATGTTATGTGTAATTGTGTTGTTGTGTATTAGCTCTGTGGGGTTCTGGGGAATGTACTGAATCTGACGCCGACACCTGCCCTGTTCCACGCCGACACCTGCCCTGTTCCACACTGACATTGATCATTGTTGAACTTTAGTTTGTTCATCACCTGTGATAAGATGCTCTCAAAGATCTCTTAAAGCTGTTAAGAGGTTCTGATCCCATCTTGTTTCTCTTTCAGGTTCTTTGATGTGGGACTCTATAGGTGGCTCATAAGGTAAATTAGTTCTTCAAACTTCCAGGTACAGGTTTAACTCTTAGGCAGGACTTGATGCAACTTACTGATAGAGCGCATGTATGACATGTTTATTTTTAACAGCCATACAAATAATTTTGCAATGCTTGAGGACTGGGTTTCTGTACTCCTCCATTCCTTTCGCTGGTGTCATGCTACAGGCTTTACCTTTTGTCAAATATCACAGAGGGACAAAAAAACAACTTTGCTGGAAGCCGAGGACGGGACTGGTTCACTGTTTTATTAAAACATTTTGAAATAATTGCACAGCCTATTGAACCAACGGCTAACACAGTTTATTCTCAACATTCCCACCTGTCTCACTGCCATTAAGAGCATTTATTACTCCTACCTGTCTCACTCTCATTAAGATCTGTTATCACTCTTACATGTTTGTCTCATCAGGTTTAAACTGGTTATAAGCTTCAACTCTTGCTGTGTCTGTCACTACGTCTGTGTGTTAAAGAGCAGCTCATTTACATATTTACTGTGTCTGTGTGTCTGTGTGTGTGTTAAAGTAAATCTAGTAAAAAAAAAAAAAGTAAAGTGTTTTAATAGACCACAACTGTGCTGTGTGGAGGTGTGTGAGCGGTTCCAGAGTAACACACACACACACACACACACACACACACACACACACACACACACACTTATGAATCTACAGTGCAGTTCTTTACACACACTTTAATCATCACAGTTAGAACTGCAGAACTGAATTAACTGGAGTCTCTCTCTCTCTTTCTCTGTCTTTCTGTATTTTTCTCACATTGGTTCAGTTTTAGGTGATGTATAATTTCAATGAAGTGTGTGTGTGTGTGTGTGTGTGAGAGACAGAAATTAATAGAGAGAGTGCGTGTAGAATATAGAGTGTATGTATGAGTTACTGGAACAGACTGATAAAATGAGCTGCATGTGAGAAGAACTGGGAGCTTTTAACTGAAACTGAACTTACCAAACCAACTTTCGAATTTTCTCTGTTTATCTGTGAGATTAAATAAGCAGACACACACACACACACACACACACACACACACACACAGGGGAGGGTGGAGGAATCGAGGTGGTAAATATGACAGAGGGATGTGTGGTTCAGATGTTTGCTTTATTTCTGCGTGAAGATCATCTGCATCTATTAACTGAAGTAGCTTCCTGATGAGTCAGTGATGATTTCCTCCACAACTCTCAAGCTGTGACTGGAGTGTGTGTGGAGGAAGACAGAGTGAGACAGGTGGAGAGTTTGGAGAGCTTCTAGTGGAGAAGTTTAGACGAGTGAAGATAAAAGTAAATTATCAGACATGGAAACGGAGGGAAAAAAACTTGAACACTAACAATAAGTGAACATCAGGATGGAGAAACTGAAGAACTCCATGATGTATCAGCAGTCAAATCACACACGCACTCACACACACACACACACACACACACACTAAATAAACACCACAAACCTTTTACAGTTGCTTTTCCGATAAAAACTATGATGTGTGTTCAGGTATGTGTATGCTCCTTTGGGTGGCTCTCGGCACGGACTCTTCCGCAAGCTTATTGCTATGGCGATGACGTTCGGCTTTGTGTGTTTGTGGCACGGTTGCCATGACTACCTGCAGTGCTGGGCTCTACTCAACTGGCTGTGTGTGTTCATCGAGAAAAGCATCACACACTTCCTCAGCTGGTCTCCGCTTCAACACACAATTGTGAGTACACACACACACACACACTGTGGTCATTGTCTGTGTGTGGGTGTGTGTATAAATAAGTTAACACAACACTGCCCCCCTATGTTGGTTTTACAGGTATGTTATGTGTCGTTGCCCATGAGGAGGCGTGGCCTTGCTCTCCTGTCTGCGTTCTCCACAGCTCTGTTGATTCTGTCCAATCTGGTGTTTCTGGGTGGAGTTCACATTGGCAGTGTGTATTGGGAAAGAGTTCTAATGCAAGGTAGAATAACAAACCCAACACACACACACACACACACACACACACACACACACACACACACACACACATAGTGTTGATTAGTTAGGGTTGATATTTATTTATGGAAAGAGTACTACAGATGCAATCTTTGCTTTGAGGATGATGATCAACGGTGTATATGTGTGTGTTTGTGTGTGTGTGTGTGTCTTTGAGTGAGGGGTAAGGGTATGCTGAAGTGATTGTTGCTATGATGAAACCCATTAAGTAGCCAATAACTTTGAATAAAAATGAAGGGCAATCAGACATAGTGACATTGTCTCTCTCTCAATTTGTCTGTTTCTTTTTTTCTGTCTGTCTGTCTATCTACCTCCCTACCCCTGTCTATCTTTCAGGTTGGGCCTCCATACTGCTTCCTGTGCTTGGGTGTCTGTATTGTTTTGCACACGTTGGTCTGGAGATGGACAGAAAGCAGGCATGAATATTACTTTATTATAACTGTGATTCAGTGCGACAAGTTCAAAAGACTGAGAGCTGTGCAGTGAGACAGGTAGGATGAAGATGGGGAGCTGTGCAGTGAGACAGGTAGGATGAAGATGGGGAGCTGTGCAGTGAGACAGGTAGGATGACTATGGGGAGCTGTGCAGTAAGACAGGTAGGATGACGATGGGGAGCAAGCTATGCAATTAATCTCGACACCCACAAGAAGACACAAGAAAGAGACCTGAGATCCAGAGAGAGACACACAGAGAAAGAGACAGACAGGCAGAGGTGTTCAAACCTCTGCTCAGCGTCTCTGCACTCCACACACATACACACACACACACACACACACACACACACACAAAGGGGGTGTGGCCTGAGACTAGCAGCAAGTGGACTCAACTGATCTGAATGATAATAAAGTTAATTTGCATATTTAAATTGTATTTATGCTTTATTGTGTTTCTATTTACTATTAAACATTCAAAGCTTTATCACTGTTACTGAATCAGAGGCCCACCGTGTGTGTGTGTGTGTGTGTGTGTGTGTGTGCGCATGTATTTTTGCGTTTGTTTTTTAAGTGCACAAATATTTTGTGTGTATGTGTATGGTTTCTTTTGTGTGTGTGTGTGTTATTTCTGATCACACATTTCTCAGATCTGTTGCCAGATTTTTATCCAGCTCCACCCGTTCTACCTCCACCTTCCCTAATTTGTCTGTCTGTCTGTTTTTCCTTCAGTTAATGGTTGCTTTAATAAAACAATGTTTACACTTTAAAAATAATGTTTTGTGCCAAAGAAATAATGTAAATAAACAGATTGCAACAGTATCTGAGACACAGATACACACACACATAGCTTATACTTCCTGATAAATGGGAGATTCCTTGAGGTCTTTCCAAAGTCTCCCAGAAAAAAGAATTAATTTATGAATGATTTATTGTTAAAATATTTATATATTATTGTTTAACAGAAGAACAAACACCAGCAGGAAACTTTTCAAAGGAAAAGCTACTTAAAGAACGTTTACATAAACTCACACACACACACAGTCTAGTACTGAGCTTTATATGATGGTCATAACAAAACACTCCAATTCAAACTGCACTTTTTTAGTTATTTTTTTTAATTTTTTTTATTTACTTTGTCGATTATTTGACTAAATTATAAAATGAAGTTCAATTGAATCCTCACTCATTTCTGCTCTGTTTTGAGGAGGTTTTCTGGTTTTCTTCAGCAGAAGATATCGTCGGAGTCCGGTGATGGAGGATTTGAGATGTGGAATAATGAAGGTGTGTGTGTTCTTAAAGCTGCTCTGACTTGGAGCAGTCGTAACACTTCAGTCACCTGTGACTCCAGTGTGTTGATGCGCTTCCCCAGTGACGTTAACTCTGCGCTCAGCTCAGCTCGCAGGTCAAGCAGTACACTGTGAAGTGGCCACTCTGGGACAGGGGTGATGATGGCGGGGACACTGAGTGGAACATTGGTCACAGGCTCTTTTTCTAGTTGATTGATTGGTTTAAAATCTGTAGGCATTCTGGCTCCGCCCCCTTGGTCGAGCCTCAGGTCACTCTTGGTGAAGCCGCTGTCACACGAGTCGGTTTTTTTCAGGTTTCCGAGCTCGGCTGATTTGCCGACACGTTCTGGAAGAGTTTCCATCGATTCTGCTTTAGCTACATTGACCCAGCTTTCCGGTTTAGCCCTGATCTCCCTGAAGCGTGCCCAACCCCGTGTGCCACAGCGTTCTGAAATCTGGAAAATTCCCAGTGCATTTGGTGCTCGCAGTTTATCCCTGTCCAAAGGGTTCAACTCATGGCCCAGTCTGGAATTTGACAAAGTGGGAGTGGCTGGACTTTCAGTGACCATTACAGAGCTAGTAGTGGGCACAGTGTCATGTGTAATGATGTCATTATGGGTGTGTCCCTTTTCAATATCTTGTTCATCATGATTGATCTGTTCTGCAGCCAATCGCGCCTCTTTCTGCTGCCGAAATCGCTGGAACAAACGTCGCACTGGGTGATCAGGAGGAAGGTCAAGTGGCACATCATTCTTCCTCCTCAGCCGCTCCTCTTCTTCATGCTTCACATCACTGATCTTGCGAAACACAATCTGGGAAAACCACACACACACACACACACACTCAAATACCATCATTGTATAATGTTATAGTTAAAAAGTCCATCATCTTCAAGACCAATTTGAATTGAAATGATTTTTTTCTCTCTTTAATAAACACGAGGAAGAGGAGCCAGAAGTGTGTGACTCTCAACTCAACTCCTCCGCATAATCTTCAGTTTGTGGACATTTCGCTGCAGCAATGGCAGAAGCTCCAAACTCCTACGTTTTTAGAGTTCAAAACCCAAGTGCTTGTCGTGGCATTCAGCTTCACTTCACTTACTGGTGCATTTGAACATTATTGTTGAGGTCAGTAGAGGTGTGAGAACATGAGGATTTCTACACATGGTCTTTATTTCCCAAACTAAAGCAAAGATTATTAAATGTTTTCATCTGCACCTTATTATTCTGGAAATTAAGTCGATGAACTAACTGACACTGAGGTATGCTAGAGTTAGTGAAAGGGTTAATGTAGAGAAAAGAGAGTTAGTGTGAAGCAGTGTGTGTAAGGGCCTTGCTTGAAGACTTCACAGGAGCTGGAGCTTAAATTTTAAGATTTATGTGAGCCACCATTTTCCTGAGTGTAGATTTACTGCTGCCAATCTTTGTGTTCTGTGGTTTTGATAAATTCCTCTTATCTATACGCTGCTCCAGAACCTCCCGGAACCTCCCAGTTCCCTTTATTCAGTAATATAAAGAGTTTTACTGCACAAACTCATGTCTACTCTTATAAACTCTAGTGTACAGAGTCAGGAGATTCAACTGTTCTTATATATTCAGCTTTGTGTGCATTTTCTAAACGACACCACTGCAACTCGCTCCTCGCAGGTTTGCTTCTGCGTAAAATTCATTCTCTGCAGATGATTCAGAATGCAGCTGCATGTGTTGTTTTCACACACCAAACCACTGCTACACCCTTCCCCCCCTCCACCGTTTCCCAGTAACTGCACGCATCAGAGTCAAAACACAGAAAATAGAGTAGCTTCCAATCAAAGTCAGACCAACGTCCAGAGGTCCAGAGACAGGAGTCCAGGCTATCCAACACCCTAACCCTGAGTGTGTGTGTGTACACATGTGACTCACCCGTTTGCGGAGGTTGAAGGTAAGCAGTAGCGTGCGTGAGAAGTGATTGGAGAATGGTGGGTAAAACTCCAGAACTTTCAGCAGAGCTTCACCTTTAATTACGTGCAGGTCGCAATATGTTAGCGCCCGCACGTTAGCGCATGACTGCGCCAATGCCGCCTCCCTCCAGAATACGTCACCAAATACATCACCTTTTCCTGCACACATGGTTTGGTTTAAAACACACACACATACCCCTCTCTGCTGAATAATCAGATTAGAGGATGTCCACAAACTAAGTTGTAAAAGTGTGTGTGTGTGTGTGTTTTGATTATAATTGAATTTATTGTTATTACACACCCTGCGCCGCTCACCACTCTGGTTTTTAACTGTTTCTACATTTATATTTGTCAGAGGTTCTTATTTAGAGAAACTTTTATTTGTTTTTTCCACCTGAACAGTTAAGGGTTAAGAGCCTTGCTTAGGGCCCCATTGATGATGGTCTGATAGTCTCTAGAATTGAGCCAATGATCTTCCGATTCTGGACTACTCAGCCACCACTCAGGGACCCTCTGTCTCAGTATGTTTATCTCACCCAGTATGGCGACAACCTCATCATCCTGGATGACCTCAAGTGACCCAGAGACGACAAAGCAAAGCGTATCAACGCTTTCCCCGGCGTGGTAGATCAGGTCCCCTGGTGCACAATGGACAGTCTGGAATTCCATGGCGAGTGCACGCAAACAGCCGTCACTGGCCAATCGGAATGCGGGATGTTCCTTAAACACCTTCCTGTTCATGTGCACACAAATATCAGCTCGCATATCTTTGGGACAAATCTGAAGAACCTGAGGAGTGAGAAAGTTTAGAACCATAACCACATCAATATTACTTCACAGATGTGTGTGTGTGTGTGTGTGTGTTTCTAAGAACGTCTGTGACAATTGTAAATCTTCAAGATTTGACTTGTATTTGGACCTGGACACACAAACACAGACTCTTTGTACCTTATCAGTGTCAATGCCCCTGGACATGGACCAAGTGGAGGCAATATAGTCCATCACTCTCTCACTCAGACCTTTAGGAACTTGGTAAAGTTTAAGGAAATCTCGCACGCTGTTCAACATCTCATGATAACGGTTAGTGTTAGCATACATCTGCTGGAAGATGGTGGTCACGTTACCAAAGATGGTGGCATAGAGAAGTGCTGGATGGAAAGTAAGAGAGTGAAAGAGGTGGTGAGAAAAAATGAGAAGAGGAAGGGGAAGAGCCATGTTTAATATTTCCTATTTATCACTTTTTACCAATATAAAATGCAGCTTTACAAAATCAATGAAATTCATCAATAAACACATAAGAATAAAGTTCTCTTTACACCAACAGATCAGACAATCGGGAGAAACATCTGCAGTATCACTAACAGCACTGGGGTCTGTGGTGGGTTTCAATGAGTCACAAACTTTAACTTACATCCGATCATCATCATTGCTACTGCAAAGATCTTCTCTCCATCGGTGGTGGGAGCGATGTTTCCAAAGCCAATGCTGGTGAGACTCGTCATGGTGAAGTACAGAGAGGTGATGTAGACGGAGTCCTTTCTGGGGCCTCCCTCCCACCTGCCAGTGCCTGTGGCATTAAAGCGGTATGGTGTGCCCACTGTCTCACCCAGCATATACAGCCAACTGTCCTTCCGTGCCATGTTTGTGTCCTCATCAATGACCTCATAATCTCCAATGCTGTACCAGATACATGCCAGCCAGTGCGCAGCGAGACCAAACACACACACCAACAGCACCAGCACAGCCGCGCCATATTCAATATAATGATCCAGTTTCCGCGCAACTCGACCCAAACGTAGCAGCCGAACCACCTTCAGAGAACTGAACAAACTGCTGATGCCCTGACAGACAAACAGACAGAAACACACACACACGCACACACACACGCACACACACACACACACACAGACACACACCATAAAACCCATTAATATATAAATATACAACAATAAGAATGTATGAACTTCAGTCCTGTTTAATCTGTATTTAAGGTGTAATTACTATTTTTATTTAAGGTAACTAATGTTTACATTTATTGTTACACTTATAATGTGGAATCGATTTTTATATTTGTAATTTATTATGTTAAAATCTGTATTTACAAAATAAAATTTATTCTTACTAATATAACATTGTTTTATAGATACAGAAGCTGAACGGCGCAGTGTTTAGAACAGTCGCCTCACAACAAGAAGGTCCCAGGTTCGATTCCCGGTCAAGGAATCTTTCTGTGCTGAGTTTGCATATATACTCCCTACAGTTCTCCAGTTTCCTCCCACAGTCCAAAAACCTGTACATTAGATTAATCTGTGATTCTAAAATCACTCCATTGAATCCAGTGAATGTGAGTGTGTGAATGGTTGCTCGTCTATGTGTGGCCCTGTAATGGACTGGTGTACCCCTGCCTCTTGCCCTATGTGTGCTGGGATAGTCTCCAGCAAACCCCGGTGACCCCTGAATTAGGGAATAAGCAGGTTAAAGGATGAATAAATCAATACAGAAGATTTTGTCCAATTACACACTACTGATCTACTAACCTCATCAACGTTTTCAAATGCATTGATGACATCATATGGAAGGCAGGACATCAGATCAATGATGAACCAGGTCTTCAGATAATTCATGCGAATAAGCTTGGGGTCAGAGATGACCTCACCAGCTGGCCCCACAAATGTAGTGTGAAAGTTAAGGACAATGTCCACCAGGAAAATAACATCCACCACACTGTCAACCACCAACCAGACCACGTTATTCTGTTTGGTCTTGAAAGAGACATTGTAGGGGACCATGATGGCTGTATAGAAGGTCAAGATAAGGATCATCCAGTCCCACGTGGTTTTGAAAGCGCAATAGTGTAGGATAATATGAGGCGGCGTCTTTGGAGTCTCCTGCTTATACTGAGGCAGGATGTCCGATCCGAGCTGCAGGACCTGGACAGGGGAACAGTAACTGGGGTTTATTCATTTATTTACTGTATTTATCACACATCTCTGCTCTAATGTATATAATAATTAATGGATTTTTCTTGTGTAAAAGGTTATATTTTACTCGTTCTGGGATAGGGGAGGAGAAGGTATGGTGGTCAGGAAGCTAATAAATAATTTACTTACTGCTAACCTCAGTGTAAGAGAAAACAGAAAGAACCCACCACTGGGCTTTGTGGAACACTAATGCAGAGTTTTTCTGGACTTCAGTATGAACATTCTCCCTAAAACACACATCCATTCCTCCGGTGGAGAGTGTAAACCAGGCTGGATGAACAGATCATTGTATGGGTTAATGATGATGCAATACCTCATTCAGATGGGAATGTTTGTGAACGTTTTCTCCTTTGTGAACTGCTGGCTGAAGCTGCTGTAGAACACCTCGACTGCTGGTCAGAGCTCGGGTCAAACGAGCAAATTTACCCCAGCCTATATTCACACACACACACACACGCACAGCTAGTAAATTAGCTAACACAATTTATTTTAAGAAACATCTCACTTTCATCAGTTTATTTACACACATGCCTGACTGAAATTTCTCCTGTGTTTAGGCCACACCCACCTTTACAGGATTCATCTTCGATTGGTTGTTTAAAGGCTGTGATGTCATTAAATGTGCAGAGAAAGAGAACCACTTTTTCCTGCTCATTCCTTATGGGAGCAACTTTCATAAATAACCACACTGGCGTTCCTGACACACACACACACACACACACACACACACACACACACACACACACACACACACACACAAAATGCAGATTCAATAAAGTCATTAAACTCTAAATCTGATATAAACATTTATTACAGAAGGTGTCTGTAAGGGTATCGTCATCATCACCACCATCATCATCACCATGTGTGTGTGTGTCACTCACTATTCTTTTTGTACATTAGGATCTCAAAGGAATTCATCTGGTAGTTCTCGAATGTCAGTTGAACTTTCTCCATAGTTTCTCTGTCTGTGAGCTCACCGAACATAAAACTGCCAATTAAACAATAGCAAACACCGTGGATTTACTGAAGGTTCTAAACAACTGATACACATGAAATATCACACACACACACACACACACACACACACACACACACACACACACGGTTTAAAATAGGATTAAAATCGAATTTCTTATAAAGAAATAAATGACACGTCTGAATATTTCTTCTGCTTCTTTTCTCAGTTTAATCATCTGTGATTTTGTTTATAATCCTAAAAGGTTTGGAATCTGGTTCTGGTTATAGAACAAAAATGATTATGATGAGGAAGTCATGGTGTGTGAGGGGATATACGGATCCTAACTCATTTTTTCTGTTACTCTGTGTGTCATGTGACTGTCTTTTGGGTTTTATTGTGTGTGTTACTCTGTTATGATGTGATGTTAGGTTACAACTTGAACATTTTTTATGTAGATTCTTTTGGTTTTCTTTGTTTATTTTACTTTAAGATGTTGTGACTAGTGCATCTGATTAAAATTCACTTCCCTGAAAGGAATAAAGTATGCTAATCTTCAGTATGCTAATCTATAGTATGCTAATCTTCAGTATGCTAATCTTCAGTATGCTAACAAGTATTATGGTAGATTATTACTATGAGTAGTGTGAGGTGTGTTTGTTGTTTTGTTGGTTTTCATGCTTTTTATTTGAATCTAATGATTCGAATGAGTTTATTTGGGGTCACTGGGGTTTGCACACAGAGCGAGAGGCAGAGGTACATCCTGGACAGGTGGCCAGTCCATTGCAGGGCCACACAGAGACAAACAATCACACACACACACACACACACACACACACACACACACACACACACACACACACACACA